>PVJA010006043.1:0-38260 GCA_004027025.1 Myocastor coypus
GGCTTAGATTCAATAGCCTCCAACATCAAAAGCTTCACTGGTGGCCCACTGCAATTGCAGAACGTTTGACTGTATATGTTCCTGCTTCCTCTTATTCCAAAAAGAATTATATTCTTTTCCTTTTTTTTTTTTTTTCTAAGCAACTTCAATAGGGAGGTGGGTCATGCCCACACACTGTACTTTGTAGAACGATTGTGAGGATAATATGCAATATGTCAACTTTCAAAGAAAAGAAAGGGAAAAAGAAAAAAAATAATAATGTTGACTTAGAAGGGTTAATGTTTAATTGTTTGATCAAGTTGATATACCTATATGTATTAATCTAAACTGATCTGATGATGAAAATATGTAATATAACTCGTGTTAAATTTAAATAATAAAAAAAGGAAAAAAATGAAATAAAGGAACAACTGCAGAAAGGTAGAGAGGAAATGAAAGCAGAAATAACCTCTGAAGAAGAAAAAGAAAGGATAATTATAACCAAAGACTTAATAAATGTCTCTAAAAATTAGAGGAGAATAGAAAAATGATGGAATCCTTGAATGAGCAATATAGGAAAGACATAGATTCACATGAAACAGATTCAAAGATATATACAAGAAAATAAAATGTCAATAACAAGTAAGCAACACTGTTTGAATGAAAGTGGAGATAGAGTTTCAGATCTTGAAGATACAGTTGCAGCTAGTGAAAAAGTAAGAATAAATCTCTTAAAAACAACCAGGACACAGGAAACGATAATCCAACATCTGCAAGATGATGCAAAAATGAACATCGTGAGATTAATAGGAAGCAATGAGAAACAGAGAGTTAGTGCAAGTAGTGTAAAAAGAATATGGGCAGAAGCAGTAGCAAAAAACTTCCCAAATATGAGAAAAAAAAAAAAAGACATTCAAGTCACAGAAGTATACAGAACTTCAGATAACATCAACCTGACTAAAAAAACACCCAGACATATAATAGTGAAGAATCCACAAATCCAGCAGAAGACTAATATTCTAAAAGATGCCGGAGAAAAGAAACAGATCACATTTAAAGGAAAATCCATTAGGAAAACAGCACATTTCTCTTCACAGACCCTGAAGTGAAGAAAAGCCTGGAACAGAATGCTTCAAGTCTTTCATGAAATAAATTCTAGACTACTATACCCCGCAAAACTCTCAAGCATGAGGGAGAAGTGAAATACTTCCATGACAATGAAAACTCAAGAATTTCATGATGTGAAAGTCAAACCTACACAGACTACCAAAATATATTTTAGAGAGGGACCAAAATGACCAGAACTCTACAAATGAGACCAAAAGAAACACGTAAAATACAGCAAAAAAATAAACAGGAGATAAAGAAGTAAATACTAGTAAGTAAAAGACATGTCAATCATAAGTCAATACATTTCATTTATAACCATCAATGTAAATGGACTCAGTTCTACAATTAGAAGAAATGGATAGGCAGAGGGGATAAGGAAGCAAATTCCAAAAATATGCTGCATACAAGAAATGAACTTAAATCACAGAGAAACTCATAGACTAAAAGAAATGAACTTAAATCACAGAGAAACTCATAGGCTAAAAGTTAAAGGATGGAAAAAAATACTCATACAGCACCAAAAAAAAAAAAAAGCAAGGTAGCAATCCTGTTTACAGGCAGTCTAAACAGCAAATGCACCCAAATGTACCCAACACGGGAGCATCAAGTTATATAAGACAAATCTTAATGGATATGAAAAAAATCTAATGTTCAATACTGCAATATTAATAGAAGATCTTTACACCCTTTTATCCCCAAAAAAATAGGTTTAGCATAACAAAAATTAGCAACAAAGTAGCAGAACTGAACCAGATCTTGGAACAACTGGACTTAGTGGACAGACACAGAGTGCTTCACCCAATAATTTTTTTTTTTTTTTGTCTTTTTGAGACAGGGTCTCACTATGCAGTTGAGGCTGGTCCTGAGCTCACTTTTGTAGCCCAGGCTAGTCTCGAACTCGCACCAATCCTTCTGCCTCAGCCTCCCGAGTGCTGGGATTACAGGCGTGCGCCACCATGCCTGGCACCCAATCATTTTTGAATACACATTTTTTTCACCTGCACACAGGACGTTTTCCAAAGTAGACCGCATACTAGTACATAGGTCATGCTTAAGTATATTTAAGAAAACAGAAATTATTCCATGCATATTATCTGACCACAGTGCAATGAAACTGTAAATAAATGACAAAAGAAATCACAAGAACCCAAGTAGGACATGGAAATTAAACGACACCCTTCTCAGCAACCAATGGGTTACAGATGAAATTAAATAAGAAATTAAAAAATACTTACAATTTAATGGAAATTCAAACACAACCTACTGGAATTTACAATATGCAATGGAAGCACTTCTTAGAGAGAAATTTATAGCTCTGGACTGATACATTAAGAAAACAGAATAGGAACAAGTAAATACTCTCATGCAGCAACTAAACCAACTACAAAAGGATGAGTAAATGAAACACAAAGCCCAGATACAGGAGGAAATTATGAAGATTAAAGCAGAAATTAATTCAATCGGACAAAGAAAACAATAGAAAGAATTAATTAATCAAAAAGCTGGTTCTTTGAAAGAGTAAATAAAATTGATAAACCCCCAGCTAACCTCATCAGAAAGATAAAAGAAAGTACTCAAACTGAAGCAATGAGGAGTGAAAAGCGTGAAATTACTACAAACCCAGCAGAGGTTCAGAGGATCATTAATAGCTACTTTGAGAATCTTTCCTTTGAGAATTGAAGACATAGATGAAATGGATTGATTCCTAGAAAGGTACAACCTAACAAAACTGAGTTAAGAAGATTTAAGAACTCTGAGTAACCCAATAACAGCCAATGAAACTCAAAATGCAATAACGTCTACCGACAAAAAAGGTCCAGGACCTGATGGACTCACCACTGAATTCTACAAGAAATTCACAGAATGTATAATCCCAATACTCCTCAAAATCTTCAATGAAATTGAAAAGGAAACGATCCTCCCAAAATTATTGCTAAAAGCATGTATTACACTGATACCGAAATCAGAGAGATGCAACTAAATAAGAGAACTACAGGCCACTTTCTCTAATGAACATAGACGCAAAACTCCACAATAAAATCTTCACCAGTAGAACACAGCAAATCATCAAGAAGTTTATACACCATGACAAGTTAAGATTCATTGCAGGGATGTAGGCATGGTTTAATATATGTAAATCTATAAATGTAATACACTATATCAATGGAGCCAACGTCAAAGATCACATGATCGTCTCAATTGATTCAGTAAAGGCCTTTTGAAAAGCTAAGGACTTTTACTCTCAGATCTGGTACAAGACAAGGATGAGTTCCCTTACCACTTCTATTCAATATAGTTCTTGAATCATTAGCTACAGCCATTAGACAAGAGAGAGAAATAAAAGGAATAAGAATAGGTAAAGAAAAAGTTAAACAATCGTTATTTGCAGATGATGTAATAATCTACTTGGAAGACCAAAACAACTCCACCAAGCAGCTACTAGAATTAATCCACAAATTCAGTAGCATAGCAGGATACAAATTCAACACACAAAAGTCAATAGCATTCCTCTACAAGATAACAAACACACTGAGAGAGGAATTAGACAAACAGTACCTTTTACAATAGCACCAAGATAAGGAATACTTAGGAATTATCCTAACTAAAGAAGTAAAAGATCTATTCAATGAAAACTACAGTAATCTGGAAAAAAAAAAAAAAAAGAACCTAGAGGATTGCAGAAAATGGAAAGATATTCCCTGCTCCTGGATAGGAAGAACCAACATTGACAAGCTGACCATTCTCCTTAAATTGTTATACAGATTCAATGCAATTCCTATCAAAATACCAGTAACATACATCACAGACATACAGAAATCATTGCTAAAATTTATTTGGAATGAGAAAAGAGCTTGAATTGTAAAGACAATCCTGAGTGTATTGGTCAGAGTTTTACTTAAAGAAACAGAATAGATATAATATAAGGAATGAATATTAACACAAAATATACAATCTATAAAGAATTGTAAGATTGGTTTACAATAGTCAGCCACAGAGTCAGAGGTTGTCTGCACGCTCCGGACTGACAAGTTCAGTCACAAGGTCTGAACTTCACTGCAGCACTCTGTGTAATTCTCTATCCATTGTCTGATGGGTCTGCGATGGAAGACTGAAGTGTCTGTAACGGACCCTGACGAGACTTCAATGAATGGCAAAAGATCCAAGCTGGAGGCTGAAGAGTCTGCCCTGCAAGCCAGATGATGAAGTCCAGGCCAAATGCGAAGACAGAAGCTTCTTGGATGAAATGAAGTCTTGACTCCTTCTTCAGCCCTTTAAAAAGTCTCTTTATGCTCAGTCATTCTGATGTGCGCCCATTGTGCCCTAGGGTGAAATCAATCATACCTCAGGATGCGCCCTTGATCCCGTTGTAGGGAAGAACCAATCATATCCTAGGCAGGCCTTGGTTGTGGTCCAGGGAGGAACCAATTGTACCCCAGGGCGGGGCTCCCACCAACAGGGAATTGGGCCGCTGAGTCATCCAACCAAGTTGACACAATTTATCAACACTACACTGGGCAACAAAGATAAGGCAGAAGGAATTACAATTCCTAACCTAAAGTTGTACTACAGAGCTACCATGATAGAATCAGCATGGTATTGGTAAAGATTGGCCTGAATATAAATGGAAGAGACTAGAAGATGCAGAAGCAAACATAACTATACTCAGCTACCTTATCTTTCAAAAAGGGGCCAAATATGTTTATTGGAAGAAAGATAGCCTCTTTAATTAATGGTGCTGGAAAAACTGACTCTCTACGCGCCGAAAACTAAAACTTGACCCAGCTCTATCCCCATAAACTAAACTAAAGTCAAAATGGATTAAAGATCTAAATATTAAAAGAGAAACACTAAATATGTAAGAGAAAGTGGGAGGAACTATTGAAGACATCAGGGTAGACAAAGATTTCAAGGACAAAAATCAGAATGCACGGTTTGACACTTGAAACAATAAACAATGAGGACGTCCTCTGGCTGAGAAGTTTTTGCACATCAAAAGAAATTGCCAACAGAGTGAAAAGACAGTGCACAAATTTTGAAAAAAAATTAACTAGTAAGAATTCAGACAAAGGTCTTCTATCTAGATTTTATAAAGAGCTAAAAAAAAAAAATTAGGGTTCTAAAATTCAGAGATCCAATCTAGAAATGGGCATCTGAGATGAACACACACTTCTCAGAGAAACAAATTCAACAAGAATATAAATGCATGAAGAAATGCTCCATATTGCTAGCCATTTGTGAAATGCAAATTAAAATAACACAGTGTCATCTCACTCCAGAAAGAATGGCTGTCATAAAGAAATCAACTAACGAAAACGATGAAGAGGCTGTGAGGGAAAAGGAACACTTCTCCACTGCTGGTGGGAAAGCCGAGTGGTGCAACCACTATGGAAAGAATGTAGTGAGTATAACACAGGTTCTATTTTGTCCTCAGTCCTCAATGACCGTGAAGGGCTAAGGCCAAAATATTGGCTATCCTTTTAGCTCTTCTTTTTTCCTCTATGTTTTGGTCTGTAAACTTATATTGTTAAACTTCCAGAAGAAAAGCTTACAGACTGGTGCAACCATTATAGAAAGCAGTGTGGAGACTCCTTAAAAAACTAGAACTGGAAATCCCATTCAATCGAGCTGTCCCCCTACTGGGAATTTTCCCAGAAGAACTGAATATATCATATCATAGTGATAACTATTGTACCTGTGTTCATAGCAGCACAATTTGTGATAGTCAAATCTTAGAATCAACCAAAATGGCCATCATCTGAGGAATGGTTGAGAAAGATGCGGTATTTTTATACAGTGGAATATTACTCAGCTATAAAGAATGATATACTAGAATGTTTCATATGTAAGTCAATGCATTTTGAAGATATACTCATAAGTGAAATTTACCAGGCATACATGTATACATAGCATATAGTCTCCCTAGTGTAAGAATTCAAAAGATGAAATAAAAATAGACAGACATAACACAGCTAAATGGAAACCAAAGACTCAAGCATTAAACAACAAAATGACAAAACAGAAAGTGTAGAGATAGGAAACCTGGCAGGAGCAAAACGATACAGTTACATACACAGACTGAATTAGATAATGGCCCTAAGACCCACCAAAATATTTTTCACACTGAGAATAGCAGTGGGTAGCACTGAAGTTACGCGTTGAATGCCTATGATTCTTATCTTTTAGATTTGTACTCCTTCTAATGTAATTTCAATTACTGCCATGCTCTCTCAAGTAGATGATTGTTTTTTTTTAAATATCTGTGTAAAAATGTGCAATTGCTTTTATCACATTGTATAGGACTTTTTAGAATATCAATGATTAATGGATAATATAGATTTCAAGTTAAGTGTAAGACGTTTAATATTCTGAACAGTGATGTTCAGTGATGTTAAGCTCAAGTACCTGTGTTATAGAGTATTAGTATCACGAAGCTTCTTTTCTGGAGGTTTAAGGATATAACTTTACAGACCAAAACTTAGAGAAAAAGAAGGGTTACAAGGATTGCCAATATTTTCTCCCTAGCCATTCAAGGTCAGCGAGGACTTATGATATAAGAGAACCTGTGCTGTGACATCCTGTAACTCAATGGTTTCTCAAATTTTCTGGTCAAGGAGATTATGGGTCCTCAGAGGAAAGGAATAAATGAAGTATAGTGTGCCTAGGGAGAGTCACCTGGGGAGAAAACATTCTCTCAGGCTTTCACAGAGAGACAACTAGTCAATCAGTGTCTGAGATTCATCCAGATGGCTGATACTGACAACAGTTCTACAAGGCACTGTACATGGTTTCAAAGTAAATTCTGAGGGTATTTCTCTGACTTTTGGAGATACAAAAGTTACATGTTTTGTTATGCACATCTTGCTTTAACTTACCATTAATCACCCAGCAGAAAAGCTTAACCATGAGGCATAAAACATAGAGCTAGATTAGTATGCTGAGCTGTGAAAGGCTTACACCAACAGCTTCTGACATTGCCAGTTTTGCCAATAATCCATTGTGATTATGGAATACTGGACTATGTATACAACTGCTTTCTCTTAGTCCAATGAGAAGAAATTTATTGTATCAACAAAGATTAGAAAAATTATCATGTCTACACCATTTGCTCCGTATAACTACTACGAGGACAACAATATACATTGTATCAGTTATTGGGAATGTACTACTATCATATTTTTTTTAAATGTCACATTGTTATTTCTTATTAAAAGAAAAATACAATGACTGTTATCCTTTTCATATATTACAATTACCTGAATTTTCTTAGTTTTTAACTGATATCATTCATCTTGGATAGCTTTAATTGAAATAAAACTGAAATTCTAGGTAATTTTCTACAATAAAGAGTGTTTAAGTGGTTGTTTTCATTTCAATTCCTCCACGTTCCACTTTTATGTGTTTTTGAAAGTTATCTTTCTTAAACTGGAATTTCTGAAAGCAGGTCCTTAGGAAATTCACTTCTCAGTAATTTGGGAAATACTCTAAGGCAAAAAAAAAAAAAAAACAAAAAAAAAAAACAAGAAAGCAGAGAAAGAAAAGGAGGAGGAATAAGTCAGGAAAAGCTGAAATATGTCTCTACTGCAGCTATAAATTACACCACAACTTCATTCTGGCTGTGGGAATGGCAGCTGAGTTTCTTCCTGTATTCATTATTCAGTGAGCTGCCTCGTCTAGCTATGTTTGCTCCGGTAAATGTGCTGCATTGCTTGAAGAGGCCCTCAAGAATAGACACAGCTGAGGGTTTGTGTCCCAGTGACTTTTTAACCAGTAGGATAAAATGGAATGTCCATGCCCTATTTATTTTGGCTCATGTTCTCAATCCATCGTCAGCTGGATGCAAGGGGCAACAGTGGGTTGTGAGGGCCTGGGAAGAGTTAGCTGCTAACATTGCAGCAGCCAGGAAGCTGAGAAGTGAATGCCAGGGAAGGAGCCATATCAGAACAGCCCTCTCCTCCTTACAGTAAGTTAAGCACAGCATCCACAGGATCAAAATCTTTGAAACCTCACTTTCGGTACCAGTGGTCCTCACTAGTGGTGAGAGCCTTGGTGGTGGAGGCCTACCTTGCGCCTCACTACAGTGAAAAACTTAACGACACTTCAAAGTCTGAGTGATGACTGGGAGCTTCAAAAATGCCAAAGCAGAGGAACGAAATGTAATCTCATTTCTCACCGAACATATCAAGGTGACAAAGACATATTAGAACTCAGAAATAGCACACCTGGAATTTCTGAGATGATAGCAACTGAGGGTAAAAAAAAAATTAAAAAAAAAAAAAAAAAAAAAAAAAAAAAAAAAAAAAAAAGAAATGACAATGACCATAAAAGAATTGCTGATATGAGAAGATAACTCAGCAGTATAAGCGCTTGCCTGGCACTACAAGGACCTAGGTATGATCCCGAGTACCACATGCCATGGCAGCACCATGTCATGCCAGCTTCTAAAACTGGACGTGGTGGTACACACCTGTAATTGAAGACCTGGGGAGGCTGAGATAGAATGATCACTATGAGTCCAAGATGCATAGGGAGACTCTGTGCCAAATAAGTTAAAAGATAAAAGATGTTTTTAAAAAGAACAACTGAAGGAATTCATGACTGTAAAGCCAACTCTATAAAGAGTACTGACAGATATTCTAAAAAGAGATTACTTCAAGAACAACAGAAAAGTGCCAGAAAAAAAAAGAGCAAGTGATTAAAAAGAAGGAAAGAGTATAGAACCTATGGCGGGAAAACATGAGCCAATAATTACCAGTTATAACAAACCAGTGTGATGCCTCAATTCACCAATCAAAGAAAACAGACTAGCAGAGTGGATTAAGGATCATAATCTAACAATACATTGCATAGTAGAAATAGACTTAACTCAAAAGGAAATACACAGTCTAAAAGTCAGAGGATGGTAAACAAACCTCCATGCCATAAGAAATCAGAAAAAAAAAAAAAAAAAAAAACAGTAGCTATTCTAGCTGTTGCCAATATCACCTTCAACCCAAAAATCATTTAAAGAGATAAAGAAGGCCACTACACGCTTATTAAGGGAAAACTGCAAGAGGAAGAAATAACGATTAAAAAACACATATACATTCAATGTAGGAGCTTCAACCTACATAAGACAAATTTTAGCAGACATGAAACATCAATGAACAATAATACAGTTGTGATGGGGGACTTTACGCCATTTTCAAAAACAGATACATCAGGTAGGCAAAAAATCAGCACAGAAATAACAAAATGAAACGAAGCTTGTGAAGTAATTGACTTGGTACACCTTTATGAGTGTCTCACCCAGCAACAACAGAATACACATTCTTCTCAGCTACACATGGGACATTATCCAAAATAGACTAGGACACAGCTCTGTAAGGAAATGCAAAGGAATTGAAATTATGCCATGCATGCTATTGGACTACAGCACAATGAAATGGAATTGTTGAGAAAATAATCATTGACCCCTAAGCAACCAGTGGGTCACAGATAAAATTAAAAAAGAAATTTATAGAATTATCTACAATCAAACAAAGACACAGATAACACATACTGAAATCTGTGAGATGCAATGAAAGCTGTCTTAGAGAAAACTTCATAATGGTAAATTCTCACATTAGGAGAGAAGAATGGGCACAAATAAGTGAACTTATGCTGCACTCCAAGTTCCTAGAAAAACAAGAATAAGTCAAGCACAAAGCACAAAAATGGCAGAAAATTATAAAGAGTACAGCATGAGTTAGTGCAATGGAGATGAAGACAGACAGACAGACAGACAGAGACAGAGACAGAGAGAAAGAGAGACAGAGAGACAGAGATACTGAACTACAAGCCAATCTCTTTTAAGGATATAGATGCAAAAAATACTAAATAAAACACTAACGAACAGAAAGCAGAAAATTTCAAGAAGCTTATATATCATGAACAAGTAGGATTCATCCCAGGAATGCAGGGATGGTTCAACATGCTCCACAACATAAATGTAATACAGTACATCAATAGAGCCAAGGGAAAAAAAAACCAAAACAAACAAACAAACAAACAAAAAGCACTACATGATCAGCACAATAAATGCAGAAAAAGCTTTTGGCAAAGTCCAACACTTGTTCATGATTTAAAAAAACCCCTCAGAGAACTGGAGTACATGGGCTATAGTAAAACCTAAAAAAGGCCATCTATGAGAAATTAACAGCCAACATCATAGCAGATGAGCAAAAACTGAAGGCCTTCTCTTTAAAATCAGGAACAAGACAAGCATATCAATTATGTGATGTCCTACTGAATATAGTTCTAGAAAATTAGCCAGAGAAATTAGACAAGATAGAGAAATAAAGGGAACAAAGATTAGAAAAGAAGAAGTGACATTAATATTATTTTCAGATGACACAATACATAGAGGACCCCAAAACGCCACTAAGAGTCTTGTAGATTTTATCAGAAAATGCAGACACATAGAAGAATACAAAATCAGCACTCAAAGATCTGTAGCATTTTACACACAGTGATTCACTGAGAGAAAAAATAGGTGAACTACAGCTTTCACAATAAAATAAAAAAAAAAAGCGAAATACTTAGCAAACAATCTCACAAAGGAAGTAACATTTTTTAAACTAATTATTTTTTTCATTTTGAAGAGTAAAAACAGAAGCAAAAACAAATGGAAATAAAGACAGGAACAGGCTAACATGCAACAATGCATATGTTACAGATTTTCAAAGCAGAAATAGCTAATTAGCAATGGTTGTTACATTATCTATTTTTATCATGAAATCTGTTGCTCAGATTGACAGATATAGTTATGCAAGATAGAACAAATAATTGAATAATAATGCTTATTTTCAAAGAAATCTTAATTTTTTTCTTTATCTTTTTCCCATTTTTTAGAAGTGGTTATAATAATTGAGAAGGCATTAGACATGGTACACAATTAGCAGGCCAAGATGAGAGATAGTCAACCGTGGGTTTAGTATTGCACAATGCTGTCTTCAGTGTAGTTGCTCAGATTTCAGAGAACTGCACACAGAGTTAGTCAGGATGAAGATTGTAAATATTATCGGCTATTTTCCAAAAACGGATGGGAATTCAGAGTACAGTCATCTCAGCCATCTTATATATACTCTTGCTCAGTTTTCCTCCTTACTTCATTCCTAATTTTGTTCTTTCTCTCATCTTTGTTCTCCAGTTCTTAAGTTCAGTTTCTTTCTGTTTCAGAAATTATACCTTTCATGTTTTATTTAATCTTTCAGGCTCTTACACTAGCGGGATAATATAATATTTACGCATGGGGTCTGATTTATTTCACTTATGAGTATAGCCTCTAGTTGAATGTACTTACCTGTAAGGGCTTTGAGTGAGTTAGTTTATTTATTTATTTATTTATTTATTTATTTATTTATTTATTTATTGTGATGACAAGGATTGAACTTAGGACCTTGCACTTGCCAGGCACAAGAACTTATTCCACTGAGCTATCTCCCCCCAACCTTGTCTTTCTTTATAGTTGAGTAGTACTCCACTGTATAAAAATTTCACATGTTTTTCACTCATTGCTCAAGGGGTGGACATTTTGGTTGTTTCATAATTTACCTATGACAAATTGTGCTGCTATAAACATGGGTGTACATAGATCATTGTGATATAATTTCAGTTCTTTTGGGAAAATGTCCAGTAGAAGAATACCTGAATTGAATGGAATTTTCAATCCTAATTTTTTGAGGAGTCTCCACAGTGATTTAATTTTTCTTTTTCTTTTGGCTGGCAGAACCACCCTGAGGATGGGACTGGCACAGCATGTAGTCCCCTGAGCCTGCCTAAGCTTGCCTAAGCAGGCTTTTTAGACCACTGAGTTATCTCACCGACCCCAATACTGCTTTCCATAGTGGCTGTATCAGTCTTATTTCCACCAACAGTGGAGAACAGTTTCTTTTTCCCCTCAGCTTCTCCAGCATTTCTTACAAGTTTACTTTTTTATGGTAGCCATTCTTTCTGGGGTGAGGTGTTATCTCAGTATTATTTCAATTTGCATTTTTTGAATGGGCAGTGCTCTAAACATTGTTTCATGTGTTAACGTGTTTCTTTTATTACTTCTTCTGACAAGTGTGCCTTTATTTCAGATACCTATTTTTTAATTGGGTCTTTAAATTTGAGGGGGCATAACTTTTCTAGTTCTCTAATATAGATAGAAGTCCTTTGTCAGAGTGATTGTTGGTTATGATTTTTTTCCAAAATTTTGAGTTATTTGTTCACTCTATTGGTGATTTCTTTTGACATGCAGAAACTTCTCAATATGATGAGATTCCAATAGTTGATTCTTTGAAGCATTTCTCCTGCAGTTTGTTTTTTTGTTCATAAACTGTCTTCCTGCTCTTTTTTTATATTAGGGAAGGGTCTACGGGGTGTTCAGGGTCTCACTACTAGACCCGATTCAGTGATCCACCTGTTTACAACCTCCCAAGAGCTGGAATTATAGGTGGGTGCCACCATGGCCATTCACAATTGCAATCTCAGCATGCGAGTCGGAGGAGGGTCGGTATGGCAGGCCTGAACCCTTGGCTCCTTCACCGGCTTCCGGGTGCTTTAATCCATGGAGCTATTTTGGTGGCCCTTGTCTTCCTGCTCGATTCCACTTACTTCCTCTTCCAAGAGATTTAGTGTTTTTGCTTTAATGTTTAAATATGGAATCCATTTTACTTTAGTTTGTTGCATGATGGTAGATCTCGTTCTAGTTTAACTTTCAGTATGTGGAGAGTCAGTTTTTCCAGTACCATTAAAGAGGATACCTTTCTTCTAGGGAGCATGTTTGGCCTCTTTGTCAAACAGAAGATAGGTAAGTGTGTTTATATTTGTATTTGTGTCTTCTAAACTGTTCCACTGATGCTCAGGCCACTTTTATTTTATTTTATTTTTCTCCAGTACCATGCTGATTTTATGATAATAGCCCTATAGTATGATTTCAAAGCAGGGATTGTAAAGCCTCCTGCTGTGGCTTGGTTGCTCAGGATTGTTTTCGCTATTCTAGATCTTTTCTGCTTCCAAATAAATTTTAAGCATGATTTCTCTAGATCTATGAGGAGCATTGATGGTGTTTTGATAGGTATTGCATTAAGTATGTATAACAATTTTGGGAGTATGGCCATTTTCACAATGTTGGTTCTTCCTATCCAGGAACTAGGAATATCTTTCCATTTTCTCAAATTTTCTCTCTGATCAATTTCCTTTGTGGGTTTTAGTTTTTCACTGTATAGATCTTAGGAGCTAAATGTTTCATACTGTGAAAATTATGGTACTCTAAGAAAGAAGATTGAAGAGGATTTAAGAAAATGCTAAGATATCCGTTGCTCCAGGATGGGAAGAATCAAAATTGTGAAAATGGCCACACTCCCAAAATTTTTACATAGATTCAATGAAATACCAATTAAAATATCTCTAGTAAACCTCATAGAGAATAAAAAACTTTCCTCAAAATCTTTTGCAACCAGAAGAGCCCCAGAATTTCAAAGGCAATCCTGGAAAACAAAAGCAAGGCAGGAGGTATCACAATCCCTGACTTGAAATTATACTATAAGGATACTGTGATAAAAATTTCATGGTACTGGCTTAGAGACAGACCTGAAGGCCAGTGGAACAGATTAGAGGGTGCAGAAAGAAGTACACATCAGCTACATTTTATTTTTGAAAAAGTGACCAAACATGTTCTGTAGAAGAAAGAATGCCTCCTTAATAAAGGTTCAAGAAAAACTAGCTTTCCTCATCTGAAGACTAAAATTAGGCTCATGCTTATCATCATGTATAAACTACAGTGGAAATAGATGAAAGATTTAAAACAGAAACATTAAATCTTTTGGAGGAAAATGTAGGTAGAAATGTTAAAAATACAGAGTTAGGTAGAGAGTTCATGAACAAAAAACAAACTATGTTGGAAATACTTTAACGAATCAGCAACTGGAATCTCATCTTTTTGAAAAAATTCTGTTCTTCAAAGGAAACCTACAGCAGAGTATAAAGAAAACCAACAAAGTGGGAAAATATTATAGCTGACTGTCCTTCTTACAAAAGCCCTCTATATACAATATATAAAATATTAGAAACATTAATTCAAAGATTCAATCCAAATATGGGTATCTGAGAAGAATATACAGTTTTCAGATAGAACAAAACAAATGGCAAAAAATCTTCCCCATTTTTGCTCATTCAAAAAACACAAATTAAAACATCACTGATTTCTGTCTCTCCCAAGAATAGTTAACATCAAGAAGTCAACCAATAATAAATCCTGGAGGTGCTATAGGGGAAAAGGAACACTTTTGCACTGCTGGTGTGAATGTAGACTGGCCACTACGGAAATCACTGTGGAGATTCATGTTTAAGCCTAGGATTTGAGTTTCCATTCACCTCAGGTGTTTCCCTCCTGTGTACATCATCAGCACTGCTACATATGTGCAGCCATGTTTACAACAGTGAAATATTCCATGACTAAATACTGGAAACAACCCAGATGCTCATGAACTGAGGAATGGATAAAAAAGATGTGGCATTTTTACAGAGTGGGGTATTACTCAGCTTGAAAACAGGATAAATTTGAGCCTTTTTTTAGGTAAATGGATGCAACTACAGAACATAGTCTTAAGTGAAATAAATCATACCCTCATGTGCAAATATAGTATTGTCTCCTTACTGTGAGAACCTGAAAAAGAAAAATGGAATCTGAAGTGTGCAGTAGATACCGGGAAAAGGGAATGAAGTTATGCCTAAGGAAAGTCACTGAGCAGAGCAGAAGCCTGGAGGGGGCATGGGGTAAAGAGATATAGCTTTGCATGTATGTAAAATAATTTGGACAATTGTACTGTGGATTTTTTGCTGATCTATATAAAGGACCAGAAAATACTCAGTTTGTTTCATATCCTTAAGTTTTTTTTCCTTTTTCACCTAATTTTTTATATATTTCTTTCTTTCCTTTCGTCTTTCTTCTTCCAAATAGGCATGCATCTATCTAGTAATATAAAAAAAAAAAAATGGTGGGAACCCAACATTATGCATTACAGCAAATACTGTGAAATTCACACTACTTTGTTAAGGGAAATTCTGTCTCACTAGTAATTTTTCAGTTTTAATGGTATTTCATACTCTCTTTAAAAACAAAACAAAATAAAACAAAACAAAATCCTTACTTCTCAACCTGTGAGGATATTCTGGGTCCAAACCATAACATCCTTCTTATGAAGCTAGACTAGGTTCTCAACAGAAAGTTACAAGTGATCTGAAGATGCTGAATCTTTTGATGGCAAGGATTGTAAACACGCAATCATCTATGCAGTCACTCTCCGTATATTTCCATGTGTATTCTCAGATATCTAAGAGTTTGTCTTTCAAAGAAATCTGGAAAGGCAAATTCTTAGGAAAGATCATTTTATATATATTTAGCTCTTTCCTCAATGTGAAGAATACTAATTATAAAGAATATTTCCATGTTTGCTTAATTCTATCACCATAATTTTTAAAGTCAACTTTTCAACATTGTCAAATGGGAGCAACCTCTGACTTATGTAATCAGAACATCCTCATGATTGTATTTCAAGAAAGTTTATGTTGTAAGTAAAATAAATTAAAACGTTGATTTCTGATGATTTGAAAATATCCTAATACTCTTAAAGCAAACTAGCAGCATCAATATTTGAATCAGTTAGCTAATGGTAGGCTTATATATTTATACATGATTATTTTCCCAATTCTATGTTATTATCTCCATTAGTTCCAGCTGTTCATTGTTAAAAGAATTGTCACCAAACATTCAGTCCTTGAATGGTTTTGTGTTAGCAGTGATGAGGTATTCTGTAGAAGAGGACACAGAATGTACTTGCTTCTAAAATAGGAAAATGTTCATTAATGCTAAGTGAATTTTCATTAAACTAGATCTTCTTGTTAGTGTACCTGGGAATTATTTTACATTATCTGTGTTATTCCAGTTCCACTTGATGTTCTTGAAATAAAAGCAGCAGGGTTTAATGGATGTATTAAAATTATTTAACCTTCATGAACTAGAATATGATGACTCATGATAAATAAGGGAATTTTCCTGCAAAGATAAGCAATCACTGAAAATTTAGCTGAATTCCACAAAAATTTAATTTTAAAAGTAGGCCAGGTATGTCTCTGGATTAGATTTTAATAAAAGATTGCAAATACTATATTCTGCTAAATTTTGATGTAATTAGCAGAATAAGAAGAACCTTAAAATGAAGATTTTCAAATAAGGCTATCTGAACACTGGAACATAGGTAAGTAAAAGAAACCTAGCTTTAAATACGTTTGACATCTTGGGAAGATAATTGAATTTATCTGTATCTGTTGGCATATTTCCAGTTAGCAGTGCATGCTTCTACTCATGGCTCAAATGAAAACATCATCACTTTCAAATATGTTTGAAAGGAAATTTTGAATTATACTTGTTGACTTTGATTTAAGTAGTGGTGAGTAGAATGGAAAGCGTCACATCTCTCCAAATTGTGTTGATCTGATAACAGTTTACTGAAATTATTTTTGAAAAATAAGTATGCAATGTCCTGTTACAGGAATTTTTACTCTGTATCTATGACTTGTGGAGATGAGAGGTTATACAGTATGAATAAGTGGATATCTCATTCGCTTACATTGACTATAACTCCACTTGACTATAACTCCACTAATAGGAAACATAATAATTCTGTGACGACCTGGCCAAATATTGTGCGAATTGCTTGGTATAAATACTCTTATCTGACAGATAAAGACTAATGAATGTATATGCATTTATTTTCAATATTTTTACTATCATCTGTCATTTCAAAGTATCTCCTGGTATCGCCAAGAGTTTATGCAGGGACATATTCACAGCAGATATCACACTAATGGTTTATTTCAAGTGAAATTAAGCTTTCTTCAATAAAATTGAAGGGAAGGTGAAAACTTGTCCAAAGTGAGAAGCCGGTTTTAAAATGCAAAGTGATCTGCAGTGTAATAACCACTGCGGATTTCCTGTGATCTTGTTTTGAAATTCTGTATCATTTTCAATATTTTAAAAATGTCTTTATAGCTGGGCGTGGTGGCTCACGCCTGTAATCCCAGCACTTGGGAGGCTGAGGCAGGAGGATCGTTGTGAGTTCGAGACCGGCCTGGGCTACAAAAGTGAGCTCAAAGCCAGCCTGAACTGCACAGTGAGACCCTGTCTCAAAAATCCAAAAAAAAAAAAAAAAAAAAAATGTCTTTATCTCTTTAAAATAAAGAAAATTCAAAAAGTTTAGTAAGTAAGATACTATATTTAACTTCTGTCAAAATTTGGAAGAAATGAAGCAGTTTTACATTTTCTGGTTATGGTAACCAGAGAACAGATTTTATGGGTTGTTACAAATGAACATATTAGGTAGTCTTTTCCAGTCTTTGAATCCAAATAGAAGAACGTTTTCAGTTGACATCATACCATCTTTTCATTTTCAGGCAACTCTTCTATAAAGAGATGTCTAAGAAAATCAAGTTCATTTAATATTTTTTTAAAGGAAAGAAGAATGGCTGGGTCAATAGTTCAGTGCGTTAAATGCCTGTAAGCACACGCAGGGTCCAAGGATTTGATCCCTGTGCCTGCCATGACGGTCCCGCCCCTGGCACAGACTGAGATGGCAATGGAGTCTGGGGAGACTGTAAATAGGTGGATTACCACCAGTCTGATCTGTGCAGTGAGACCCTGAGCACCCTTAAAAAGTGCAAAAATAAATAAATAATTAAGAAATGAACTGGTACTAAATGGGAAAATGTAGGTGAATTCATAAAAAGTTATCAAAGTCAAAATTAATGAGAAGAATATTTCATAGGGAAATTGTAAATCTAGGCCAAATGGTCTTCTGGAAAGCTTAATAAGAAAGAGAGAGCATAAGAGAAGTTAATGATCCTTGAAAGGAAAGTTTCTATAAGAAATTTTCGATAATAAGTCAAATTACTTTAAGCTATATAACGCAAACAAACACAGAAAATGGGGCTGGAGAGACAGTGTAGTGGTCCAAGCACCTGTCTGGCAAGCACCAGGACCTGAGTTTGATCCTTGGTTCCACATACCACACATCAAACTGAAAGACTAAGAAGGAGTGTGTGAACATGTGACAGATAAAATTTTGAAGAGCAGAAATAAGGAAACTCACTCATGTGAAAAGGGAACAATTGAGGGAATAAGGACAAATCTATAAACAAAGAAATATAGGAAGAGAGTGTCAATATGACACACAAAGCTCAAAGGAAGAGCATTAAAGTGGTAAAGATTTTTTATTGAAAGATAATTTTGGGGCTGTTTTAGAATTTTTTTTAAGAATGCAATATACTATTTAGAAAGTTTGATGTCCACGTTATTTTTAAAAATACTTGACACAAGATATATTCATGCTGAAGGATGACAGTGTATCTCCAGTGTATCTAGACTCTAGCCAATGGGACAAAACAAAGATGGGTAGATAAGGAAATGGCTTTCTTGTAAAGAAATCTCATCCTTTCTATGTTTATCAGCTACTTAACTAAAATATAATTCATCCGTGCATTTAGCTTTTAGCAATGTGGACAGACTAGTGCATTTCACTAAGTAATTAAAGGAATAGCTATTGTGTAGGCACTGTTGGTCTTTACCTAGATACATTTAAAACCTATTTGGAAGGAAGGAAGGAAGTATAAGAATGTGATGCAAAAAAAAAAAAAAAAAAAAAAAAAAAAAAAAAAAAAAAAAAAAAAAAAAAAAAAAAAAAAGAACGTGATACCAGAGCAACAGAGACAGAAGAAAAGTGGAGAAAGGAGAAGCATGCCCAGAAATTTCATTAAATGCTATTGCTGAATTTCAATCATGTGCATATATTATGTGCTTAAAAATAAAAATTTACAATGTGTGATGGTTAAATTTACAAGAATATGCGTAAGTTGAGTTAGTTGCTATGTGTTTTAGTGTCTGTGAAGGTTAATTTCATACTACAAATATGTAAAGGCCAGTACATTCAGATTCTTTGGTCAAAAATCAGCCTGGATTGTGTTGTGAAGGTATTTTTCATATTAGTTTACCATTCATTTCAGTTGCATAAAGCAGATTACAGTAGTCTTTCACTTGCTGTGGAGCTTACATTCCAGATACCTTCACAATAAATAAAAATCAGTGAAGTAGAGACTATTTATTTATTTATTTATTTATTTATTTATTTATTTACAGTAAGTCTTTATTGCTTTTTTTAAATTTTATTTTACTCTTGTGTTTTAGGGACAGGTCTATAGGGTGTTCAGGGTCTCACTGCCAGATCGGACTCCTAGTGATCCCCCTGTTTACAGCTTCCCAAGAGTTGAGATTACAGGTGTACACCACCACAGCCAGTCTCAATTGCCCTCTCAGCACTCCCGGGGGCAGGGCCAGCACAGCAGGCCTGGGAATTGAGTTCCAGGCCCTGCTCCTGCTTGCAGACACTTTAATCCACTGAGCTATATGGCTGGCTCAATGTTATGATGATCATTATACTATATGTATTTATTTAGTATTTATATATGTTAAGGCTTTAAAAACTTGTTCCACACTCTTATAAACCTTTCCTACACTTAAAAACACATCTAATGTACTCAGCCATTTTCGAAACTCTGAAACCTATGTAATTTTAGCAAAATAAGTATAGTATATCATATGACACTGCAAAGTGAAATGGTGAAAATTCGGAATTAATAATTTAGATTAACATTTTTGAAAACCTAAAAAGTAGTAGAATCCACAAAAGTTGAACAATAAAATGGTACTGTGCTCTCCACAATGTGGTTAGGCTTTGCTTAGTCAATGGAAGGACGCAAACAAACAAACAAACAAACAAAGAAATAAACAATAGCCCTGACGAAGAGGTCAGACTTTCTCCACACTGCCCTCACCGCTGAGCCACAGAACTAGCTCTGCTTAGTTTCTAACTGCTGACTTACTTTGTAATTACTGAACTTTTACCAAAAATGTGAGCCACTTCCTTAAAATAAAGCTAGCTATGTCTATTTTTCATTCAAACACACGCAAATAGAATATGGGTTCTGTAGGGAGACAAAAGTGAACAATAGTACAATATTCAAACATTAGCTTAAGGGAGAGAATACATACAAAAGTGCATTGCATGATACTCAGATGTTATCCTTTCTTCAATATGATTGTGTTCTACATTTGAATTTTACCTTAATTTTGCTCTGCAATTTCAATGAGTTGAAAATTTTTCTACCTACAAAATGAAATGGTTTAAAATTTTTTCTTACTATTGATAATTGGAGCATTTCACTTCTTAGGAAAATGTGTCATGCTGAGGTGATTGATATTTCCTTTGAGTGATAAGCTCAGCACTGATCTTATCTTGTCTAATATTTGTTTCATTTTTAATATGCTAAAATTATATCTGAAAGTATGGGAAGAAATCATTATAACAGCAGGGCTTTAGCAGAGTAAGAAACTCATGAAGAAAAAGTGGATTAGTGGGTAATGCCTTAAGTCCTGGCTTCAAATATTTTTTGTGTAATTTGTAAACATTGTTTAACATAAGTTTTAATTCAAGAAACCCTAATTTCTTGTAGTGTGGTTAATATAAAATAACTTATTTTAACTTCACTAAAGGAAGAGTAAGATATTTACAGAGAAAAGAGCTTTAGGAGGGCTCAAGGGGAAATGTCAGTACCTACTTAAGAAGAAAGCAAATGTCATTTTGCATTTTAAAAACATGATTATGACTTTGCTATGAAATTCACAAAAGCTTTTATGGCAGGGGAAAACTTTACTTGATTAAGTGGCACCAGACATAGATGCATATCAAATCACAACTACAGTGCCTACCAGAGAAATGTTCTTTCACATCTAGGACGGCAGGCCCTTAATACTGCAGCGTGATTTGTACTTATATTTGAGAGAGAATGCACCACAAGGACCACAACATTAAACTCTGTCAGTTCTTGAATTGCAATTGTCTGCATGAGTAAGCAGCATTTCCTAATAATAGCCAGAAAACCCGTTTTCATTTGTAAATGCTTTTCTGGTGATAGAAACGTACTATTTATGTCCTTAAGAAGTTTGAACACCTCTTTCATACTTTATTTTCCCTGGTGCTTTGTTGCCTCAAGGCTACATTTATGGTCAAGAGGCTGAACGGTCTGATGTATCATGTATGCTCAAATGACAGCCTTTCACATAATGAATGCTGACTGTGTATCTGTACAGTGAATTATTGAGCAGATAACATTTTTTGAAAAATAAAGGTTTATATGTCATTGGTTTTCATATTGCATCAGTTTGTCATCAATATTCAATTCAATAAAACATACAGTCTTACTGTTATGTTCTAGAGACCTCTGTCTAAATTGTCTTTTCAGGCATACTATTGCAGAGTGTCCTTTGGTAATTACACCTACTGTAACACTGGTATTCAAAACTTTACTTGAGGAGAGTTATTTAGAGGCAAAAATAGTAAGGGAAAGTATTACTTTGCTTGAATTGAAGATTAAAACAAGTATCTTCATACCACCTGATTCAATATAGAAACATCCAATAACAGATCCATATGACTTGTATAATAGTATTACTAAAATCAAAAAGGAATGAGCCTTTGGTGTTATGTAAAGAATAGGAAGGAGATTATGCCTTCTCAGACATGAGAACACTTTCATATGCTTGTGGGACAAATATGCTATATTTAATAGTGTGCTGTATTTTTCCTTTATGCTCTTTTAGATTCAATTCAGGTACCCAAAACTGGGATAGTTTAGTCTTTTATTGCAAGCAGAGATGTAGCTCTTGTTCTTGTAGCGCTGGTGCATGTGATTTACAATCCAAGCTCATGCAGTTGGCCGAGGCAGCCACTCTGGGAGAGGAGGAACAGTGCAAAAATAAATAAATAAATACATACATACATACATACATACATACATACATACATACATATATAAATACATAAATTCATAAATACATAAATGAGGAGGAGGAATGATCTCTTTGCAGCTCTCTCAATACAGAGCACTGAAGCTGCAGATTGACATGGGAAGGTTGGATGAAAGCACACACCCACACATCTACAAAGAAGCCTAAAAAAATTACAGTGTGTGTTTTGGTGGCCTTGATGTTGCAAGCTGCTTGAGCTCAAAATTGACCATGTGTCGGGGGACAAGACAGGGTGCCTACGGTAGTCAGACTACCTTAATTTAGGGAACAGCATCCTGTCTGGACTATTTCAGTGATTAGTCACTAGGCAACCTTGTGTCTCCTGATACAAGCTTTTGTAAGAGTATAAACAAACTGTCTACTGTTGTTTGGGTCCTTTGTCCATCAGCCAAACAGGCCTCTACCTGAACCAAGTTCTTATCTCTGGCCTGTAATTCCCTAGTTTCTGCCATAATTTTCTCCATGGAGTACAATAAGACACCAACAAGTCTGGCATCTGAACAGGGATGTGCAGAGAGAAATATGGGCCGCAAGAATAGTACTCAAGTGCACTCAAAGTGGAGAAGTGACTTGGTTAGAGCCAATGTCCAGCAAAGGTGCGCAGTCCATACAGGCAGTTGGCATGCATGGGGCCGAAAGCTCATTAAGAACAGAAATGAGTTCACTACAGCCATAAAGATAAATGATCGTAAAGAGAGAAACACATTTGAGAGAAGCCAAAAAGGAGAAAGTTACATAGAATAGCAAAGTCTCAAGAATCACAGATGTTTATAAATGTATTTAAAAATTTGGTGAACCAGCGAGACAGCTCAGTGGAATGATTGCTTGCCTGGCAAGCATGAGATCCTTAGTTCAATCCTGATATTACCAAAAATAAGCAAATAAACAGATAAATAAATAAGTAAATAAAAATTTTTGCTCTTTTTTTTTTCCTGTATTTACTAAAGATTATAATAAACTCCACGTGTCCAGTTCTGAGTTGTGTGGCAGAGCTGTCAGAGCGAGGGGCACAGACCAGGTTCAGGAGAGGCCCTATGCTCAGGTCTTAGGAAAACCCAGCTGGGATACCCCAGCCCTTGTGAGCCCATTCACCTGGGCTAGGGGATGGGTCAGTACCCATCACCTATAGTCTTGCGTGCTTGGAGCTGAATAGAAGGGTCATGACCGGAGCATGTCCTAGCTCTCAGCTTTGCATTCACTGTGATGCTATTGACATTAAACAAATGTTTGGCTGAGAACCCTGCTAGCTGTTGAAATCTGCAAAAAGGAAAGCATGCAGCAGCTACAGCAATAACAACAGCTGGCACACAGAATGGCTGCACACAATGGCTTTGACTAAAGGGCAGTAACCCCTATGTCTCTTGAGGAGATGGAGCAGCGTGAGTGAAATCACACCTGGCACTGCCACCCCAAGGTGATAGAGTAAAAGCTGCAACAAGAGGCGGAACTCCAACACAAAGAGGTCTCCAGGTTTTACCTGGAGTCGTCAACTGTGGTTATGCACAGTGAGTTAAGATTATTGTTCAGTCTACTCAAAACGCTGTTCAAATCACTCCAGACTCTTATATCACTCAATTGGTCATTCTTTCTTTGAAAGAGATTTGGAAATTATAAATAATGATGAAGAAGATATTGAATTAAAGTAGAAATTGATCTATAAAAGAAAAAAAACTTGAAACGACTTTCAAATACAAATATGGATGGCCTTTGGGAAGGGAAGCTGCAGGTTTGCTGTATCAAAGGTGTGTATTGCTTACCTGATGGGAGGTAAAGGGCCACTCCACCAGAAACACACACTCACAAAAACCAGGAAATAGAGCAGTTTTCTCTCTCCATCACAACTGATACTTAAAAAACCAAAATGATTTTACATTTTTCCTTTAACTTAATTAATTTAAAAAGCTGTTTTCAATCTCAATAAAAGCAGTTTTACTTTAATTAAAATATCATATTTCTTAAGATTTATAATGTAAAGTTCTCATGATACCAAATAAGAGTGATTTTCTGTTTTATGGTCCTAAAATAAAATTAGTATAGAAATCTTTGGTATTTTACAAAGAGATATAAATATTTGAAATGCAACCTCGAAGCATTGGGGTTTAAATAGCTGCTTGATTTTGGCATCCCAGGTGGCAGGCCCGGTGGTGTCTTCCAAAGGGTACGAGCTATGATAACTTCTTGATATTTGGGCCATCTTATCCAACAAAGATAGATTGTGCTCCAAATTGTTCAGATCAACCAAAATTACTTTAGACACTTTATTTGGTAATATTAATTAGCTCTATTCAGATTTTGGGGTAATTTCTGTCACTATTAATTGTCATTATCCTTAACATTATTTAAATTAATTTGCTTATTTCACAGATTAGTCATATTAGGATAAGGCAATGGTTCTCAACCTTTCTAATGCCGTGACCCCGCAGTACATTTCCTCATGTTGCAGTGACCTCAAACCAAAAAATAATATTGGTGGCTACTTCAAAACTGTAATTTTTCTACAGTTATGATTCGGAATGGCTTTAGGAGACCCCTGTATTTTGGTCATTCGACCCCCACCTCGGTCACAACCCACAGGTTGAGAACTGCTGGCATAAGGGAAGCAATATAACAACTTCTTCTTCCAAAACATAGTATAGGTTTCTTGTAGTTTATTTTGTTTTGTTTTGTTTTATTTTATTTTATTGTAGTACTGGGGATTGAACACAGGAACTACTGCTTGCCAGGGAAGCATTTATTCTACTGAGCTGTCTCCCCAGCTCTTGCTGTATAGTCAAAATGCAATTAGATAAAAGGGAATAAATTCACCAAACTACATATATTTAAAATTTTACAAAAAATATCATCTAGGGCATAAAATGCAGTTGTTTTTTTCCAAGAATACTGAGTGATCTATTTGGATACAAGAATGTACTGTTAGGCTGTGTATGAAGCCATAGCTGGAGAAAAAGTTGCTAAAGATGATGATAGATTTGACCTGGGACCAACTGAAAAAACTGATAGAACTGAAAATGAAAGTCTAAGTAGATATTTAGAGAGCCAACAGAACTGAAAGTTATCAGTATCCTTAAAACAAAATAAAATATATAAATACATATTAAATAAAGATAAAAGATTACATTCTTGGGGCCTGGCAGGATGGCTCAGTGGTCTAAAGCACCTGCTTAGGAAAGCTTAGGCAGGTGCAGGGACCACGGTTCAATCCTGGGCATCACATGCTGTGCCAGCCCTGACCTCAGGGCAGGCTGAGCCGGTCATAAAAATAAATAAATAAACAAACAAAAGTTCTGAAACAAGAAAACTAAACTAAACTAAAAATAAAAATTAAAAAAAAATTTAAAAAGATTACATTCGTTCCAAATTTTTCTGATAAGACATCTCTGTGGGGCTGGGGAGATAGCTCCATGGCACAAGTGCCTGCCTGGCAAGTGCAAGGTCATGAGTTTGAACCCTGGTCCTGGAAAAAAGAAAGAAAGAAAGAAAGAAGAAAGAAAGAAAGAAAGAAAGAAAGAAAGAAAGAAAGAAAGAAAGAAAAAAGACATCTCTGCTAATTGACAAAAACCACAATCTGACTAGTTCTGGGATTACAGGCATGTGCCACCATGTCCAGAGTCCATTACTGGCTCAGCGTGCCCAGCAGTGGGTCCAGTGTGGCAGGTGATAGTCATGGTTTCTGTATTCACCTAAGCAGGCGCTTAGTCCACTGAGCTATCTTTCTGGCTTTTCATTTATCACTTAATTATAAAACAATTTGGGATATAGACTTAAAGGCATGCTTTCTCTTAAGTTTCTTTGTGGTCTAAAATGATACCAAATTAGTTTACACCGAGGTCATAAAAAATTAAGTTAACTAAGCAAAAATTCCTTAGGATGTGGAGAGATTATGATTAATGGACAGGACTCCAATTGGTTAAATAGAAGGGTGAGCAAGATTTGCTTATAAATAAGAGTCCCTAATAATCTCTATAGCCTCTTGGGAGAGATCCCCCAATAATTTGGTCATTGAAAAAGATATTTTTTTCAGAAAAATTTACAGTAAGTTCTTCTCAGGAAAGATACTCTTGAAATAAAATTCAAATTGAGAAACAAAGATCTCATGTGTATGACAGTTCATTATTGGTAGTCTCATACTGTATTAAATGTATTCATGATTCCAGATGTATAGGCCTTCCAAAATATAAAATAAGAACTGCTTAGTGTGATGACTTTCTTTCAGATTCAGGCCTCTGTCTTTAACCAAAATCTTGTGATATATATCCAATATAAACACAGTGAATTACATAGCAGGTTCTATATTATAGGTATTGGTCAAAAGGGTTACACTATGTTAAAATGGAAAATTCTGACTCAAAATATCATTAATATTATTGTGCTGTAATGTTATGTATGGTTTTGATTTCCAAATTTCAATGTAAAAATATGTAACTTTTGTCTATGCACATACTCTGTAGGGAGTTAACTATTAGGATATTAATGTTTATTAGAAAACAACTGTTCTATTTTATGTCTGAAGTGTTTCATAGTCATATAAGCTAATAATATTAAGATTTCTGCCTCCACTACAATGTAATAACTTGTCTTCTGAATGTTTAACAACTGAGGGTTGGAAAAAATACAGATGAGGTGAGAGGATAGCCAATATTTAGATTCAAGATTTCCAAGGTCAATGAGGACTCAGGACATAAAAGAACTTCTGCTTCAGCTGGGATTATAAGCTTTTACCACTGTGCCCATACTCTGGCCTGTTCAGCCTGTCCTGGGTGTAGGGCTAGCAAGATCTGCAAAGTCTGTGAGAACTCAGGACATAAAATATCATGATTCCGAAGAAAGAAACTAGGTCAAGCAATGGTCATGACTCACTAGATGACTGACAAAAGACTTAAGAAAGATCTAAGAGGTACTGTACTTGTTTTCAAATAAATTCTGAAAAGATTTAACTGCCTTTGTGAGAGAGCAAAAATCTAATTCTCATTAATAGCAGTATTACTTTAACTCGGTCTTAACCATCTAGCAGACAAATATAACAAAAGGATGTAAAAAATAGTGCCATGATAGTATAATAGCTATAAAAGTCTCAAGCTACTAAGCACTTCTAAAGATTGCCAGTGGCACTTGTAATTCACTACTGTTATGAAGTTTTGGACTGCATAGGATTAAAGTGTTGTGCACAGGTACCCGAAATCTTTGGGCTGAAAATCTTTAGCCTAAATGACTAAGTTCATTAAGAGTAAAAGGGCCTACAGAATTCTCCAAATACAGCAGGAAAAGGCCATAACGCCTAAAGCAATTGAGCTAACTTTTTTCTCTTGGTTCATAAAAAGAACAATAATGTTAACACATCCTAAATAATCTAGTAATTTCATTATCATTTTAAAAGAAATTACATAATTTTTTGTGTATCCAAAAATCTACTATAATAATAAATGAAAAATGAGGCATGACTTCTCTCCACAACAAAGGGTTTTCTTGTTTTCATAGTTTTAATTCTTATTGGTTCCCCTAAACTCCAAGTTATATATACACATGTAATAGGTGAAGAATACATTTGTGCATCACTGGAGCTGACCTTATCATTCCACCTAAGTTTTCTAAATTATTCATTAATTTCAATTCACTATTCATCTCATTGTAGATTGTGTTTTCAAATGGACAAGATCTGTAATGGAGTTTACTGTGCATCAATTTATTAGTGGGCCTTTTGACAATCAATACCTGTGAGACAAGGAATGGAGACAAAGGAGAATGCAGACAGGAGAAATTTGGGATGTCATGAATTCTTGACAGAAAACTGTACAGCTTCTATGAGGATTTTTGGTGACCTCTTAGAGTTGTTCCTAAATGATACTTTAAGGGTGGGAAACTACACTTCATTGGCATCAGCCACTGGATGTTGATTTCTCTAGAGTGAGTGGACTTCAGGATTTTCTTCAGACAGGAGATTATTGGATTTAGAAACAGCTGAACACTAGAGTTGGCCTTTCATCCTAGTAGTGTTGAAAGTGTTCTTTAGTACCCAGACCAAATCTGAGCAGTTCCCTAAAGTGTCATCACAGTTAACTATGATTTTAAAGGAGAAATAAATCTCTACTATTGTTTAATTTTTTGATTGCATCTCTTGAATAAGTTAATGGCTTCAAGATATGACTATTCTGTTTCCTATTATATAAACGAGACAGAAATAGTATGGAAGCAGTAAAGTGATTCTTGGAATCAAAATACAAGTGTCTTCCATTTTCTGTTTTCCATGTTCTAGATTACTTTAAATCCCAACGTATGTGGTACGACTTCATTTCATTCTGTTCTAGACAGTAAAAGGTAAGGTCCATTATACATTGTACCTGTTTTTTTCCTAACAGTGTTTCCTAAAAGTTATTGAGTTAATAACATCATAGTATGATACATAGAGCATTAAAAAGGACTGTGAAGGGCTGATGGGATACCTCAGTAGAATAAAGCACCTGACTGGGTAAGTTTACGCAAGCACAGGGACCATGGTTGAGCCCTGGCACCACATACCATGTCAACCCTGCCCTTGAGGCAGGCCAAGCCAGCCAGAGTCTGGGCGTGGTGGTGCATGCCTATAATCTCTGCTCTGGCGAGGCTGAAAACCGAAGGATCATTAGGAGTTTGAGCTGTGTAATAACACCCTGTAACAACCAAATACATTTAAAAAACAAAAAGGACTATGAAATGCAAAGTTACAATTTAGTGCATTCTAACATTGAAATAACATTTGTTTCTATTAAAGAATATGAACTTTCTTTAATATCTATTCATTTTATCAATATGCACAAATATAATTTAATATGTGCATGTATATGTGTGTATGCATGTGTGTGTGCTAAAAACTCATTTGTTAAGAATTATTTCATTTATTTATTTATTCATTTATTTATTTATTCATTGCATGCTCAGCCTGCCTTGGGGGGTGGGCCTGGTGTGGCATGTGGTGCTAGAGATCAAACCAAGGTCCCTGCACACTTGCCTAACCTTGCCTAAGTAGGTGCTTTAGACCTGCTATCTCACTGGCCCCACACTGATTTTGAATATTACTTTCAATTATGTGATAATTGAATGACTATTTAACTATCATATTCAGTGTAGTTTTATAAGTGATGAAAAATATTCCAATACATAATATTCTATTCGCATCAGTTGAGTAGGGCATTATAAACCTCTATATTGAGAAAAAAAATTCCTTATTCATGCTGAGCACATATGAGTAGAATGGGGTTTATATTTAACTCTAATTGCCGGAGAATTATCCAGAAAAGTAACAATGCTCTAATATGTGATAAAGTTTCTAATTCAAGTGTATAAAACACTATCAACCTATAAAATATTAGAAAATCACTATAACTGTGTTGAACTAATAACGGAAAAATCACAGCATCCTTAATTAAAAATTGATTAATGATAAGATATCAATAGCAAGAGAAATAAACAGCATAAGCAAAAGAATATTGCTAAGGAAAAGAAAGGTAGCATATATATATTTGTTCATATGTTCGAAAAGGGTCTACAGTGTATTCAGGGCCACTACTAGATTGGACTCATAGTGATCCACCTATTTACAGCCTCCCAAGAGTTGGGATTACAGGCTCATTCCACCAAGCCCAGTCTCAATAGCCATCTCAGCGGGCCCCTGGGGGTGGCACAGTAGGCCTGGGAGTTGAACCCCTGGCTACTGCAGTTGGCAGGTGCTTTCATCCACTGAGCTATTTGGCCAGCCCTGGTAGCAGATAAATTTTAAGAGCATGTTCAATATTCAATTACTATTCAATATTAAAATGAAATCTCATAGGAAAAGTTGAAAAATGGAGTTGTAAAATTTTCTAACAATGACATCATCCATGGTTCCCTCATGGCTGTTTGGGTTACTTCTTCAGAGGGGTAAATGTTGTAGGTAGCTAAATTAGGTAGAAATATTATAGGCAGTTAGGTAGGGGCAGGCCCTCAAGGATGACATGGAAGATAAGGTGACTTTACAACTAGAGACAGACACTCCTCTGCGCTGGGGTGTGCCAGATCTCAACACAAAAGTAAACAAAAACAACTACATACTTCCCTAGGGAAGGACATCAGAGATTGATATTTTAAGTAGGTATCGATCACTTTGAAATAGCCCAATTGAGTCGCTAACCCAACCCCCAACAGGAAGAGACTGAATTTAATCTATTTTACTTGAGCAATGGTGCTTGTAATTTTATTGGTTGACCACACTTTTGTCCCACCTCGTGCCCACCTAAGCGAGTTCCCATGTCTTCACCACAACCTTAGACCCACCTCACCACATGGTTTTACTCTATAAAAGTCCCTGGAAGAGACAGCTTCCTGCGGGACATCCACCTGGGATCCCCCTTCTGTTTCGCTCTGGGACAGGAGCTTTCTTTCCCTTAATAAATCTGTTCTGCTCATAAAAAGAAAAAAAAAAAAAAAAAGAACTGTGTTAATAGCAAATAAGGCAACAAAATAAGTTGTTGCCAAAAGAAAAAGTAACAAATATGAGTATTACTTTTACTAAAGGGAAATATCACCTGTCATCTGTTAATTATTGGAATAGCTGATATTAGTGCTGGTCCAAAAATGTCATCATCATCATAGTGCTACCATTTCTCATCAGCTAAGAAGTGACGTTTTAAAATGAAGAATGTAAAATATAAAGGCTTCCCTTTGTAAGCTTAAATTAAACAAAATATGCAATAGTAAAAATTAGCAGCCTAACTATTGAGGAGGAAATGACTTAATGAATCTTCAAATATATGAAGAGCTTTGTGGAAGCATGGTGATCAGTACTTTCCTTATGTTGAAAAGAAAACAAGGGAAGCCAGGCGTGGTGGCTCACGCCTGTAATCCCAGCACTTGGGAGGCTGAGGCAGGAGGATCAGTGTGAGTTCGAGACCAGCCTGGGCTACAAAAGGGAGCCCAAGGCCAGCCTGAACTGCATAGTGGGACCCTGTCTCAAAAAGACAAAAAAAAAAAAAAAAAAAAAAAAAAAAAAAAAAAAAAAAAAAAAAAAAAAAAAAAAAAAAAGAAAGGGAAACTAGGCTTAATAGTAAGAATGACAGATTTGGGTTTGCAAGTAGCAAATTATTTTCTAACAGTGAGGCAGTTGATACAGATTTTTTTTTGCACAAGATGCGCTGCCTGACATGATTAGAAGAATAAGAAAACTTCATTTGGCCACATGTGAACTTATTGTATAACATGTATTTAATGTAATGTATTTCCATTATTCTCCTTAAATGTTGAAAAAAACTTTTGTAATTATGTAAAAATGGCTTGGCATAATATTTTAACTCTGTTCAGGTGATATATTTCTAAGTATATGATATATTAGCTTGGGATATTAAAAATAGCTATGAAGCAAAAAAAAGATGAACATTGAAAGATATTTTCTACAATAGCTTAATATATTAATAATCTGTAGAAGATCAGTACAAATATACTATTGATTCTGTGATCTGTCAAAAAGTAGTTACAGTGTCTACCAATCAAGTTTTTCAAATCCCACTTTTTTTGTAAAGGTAAATTTAATTTTTTAAGCATTACTCGTGAATACATTACAAACGCTAAGACCTTTCTGTAACCTGTCTCTTTCATGTTTGTTCAAAAGTGCATGACTTCTTTTGAGCAATTGAAAAACATCCTGTGAACTCCTCTCACTATGGAAGCTAGTGAAACTTTTCCATAGCTCTTTCATGAGCAAGCACTCATCAGGCAAAAGATTCTTTCCTCTCCTCTGCGATGTCTACCCCCACACAGGCTGCCAACTTCGATTAAACTTTCTAAAAACACTATATCCCTGAGCAGTCTTCTGAAGCCATAAGTTTCAATAGTGAGAATGACAGAATGACGATTACCATTATTCATCTAACTTACGTAACAAAATGACTTTTTATAAAATTTCACTCCATTGGAAAAAAAAAAACACATCTTTTGTGCTAAGGTCACAGAGGGTAGCATAGGATGAATGTGTGGAAAGGACAAGAAAAAAACATTCATTTTCAGGCTGATAGTTTAGTTTGAACTCATAATGAATAATAAAAGCCTTCTAAAGTTATATTAGCGGTCTATGAATTTAATCTTTGAAATATCTTTATATGTAATAAATGAATGATAACAATTTTTATACTGTCTGAAAAACGAAACAAAACATTTGTTTATCTTCCTGAGGCTAAGATTTCTTTTTTTCTTTTCAGTCAGGGAAAATTCTTCAAAGCGTCCCCTTCTGATGTGAGGAGCTTTCATGAGACCTGGGCTTTGGGCGTTATTGAAAGTGTGCTATGAGACTGGATTTTCAGCCATCCTTGGCGACTACTTCTGAAAAGCAGTGACTGATTCTATTAGCTTTTTGAAAAAGGAATAAATCTTAATGCCATCAGGATTTTATCTGCTGGTTACAACTACAGAAAGAAAAGCAAAACTACTACTAGTCTATTTATACTACTGGGTTGCCGTCCCTCATTTTCTGTACACCAAGGTAAGCCCCTATACCAATGTTTGCTTTTAATTTTAAACCCTTGCAACAATGTTATAATCTTTAGCATTCAAAACCTTTCCAGGATCTGAAAGCGCGCGTGAATGAAGGGCTTCTAAAAACTCCTCCAAAGGAGAAATGTATGCAATGCTCATGTTTTTAAAGCTGTAACAAGAAAAAGAAAGACATGGAAATAAGCAAGGTTCATGGCGTTAGTTTGCCCTAAGAAGTTTTTTTGTTTTTTTTTTTTAAGAATTTTTTATTTTATTTATTTATGTTTTTCTTGTTTCAGAACCTTTGTTTACTCACTTATTTTTATGGCCGGCTCAGCCCACCCCAAGGGCAGGGCTGGCGCAGCATGTGGTGCAAGGGATCGAACCGCGGTCCCTGAAGCCGCCCAAGCTTTTCCAAGCAGGCGGTTTAGACCACTAAGCCATCCCGCCGGGCCCTAAGAAGTTTAGAAGCACCACGACGGTAACTTCTAGGTTTTGCTCCCCGTGGAGTGCGGTGTGAAGACGTGGGCGGATCGAAGCGTGAGGGGAGCGCCAGGGCGTGCTGCTTGCGCCAAGGAGCGTGTGCATGCGGGGCTTTAGTGCCAGACCACGCACTCGCTTTACTGCCGAGTCGTGCATAGTTTATCTTTTCATAAATAGCCTCTTAAATATCGTGTTCACCTTTTCCCTTTCTTCCTTTCTCTTTCTTCCTTTACAGTTTGCCTTTTCTTTTGAACACTTTCTTCCCAGTTTACTAGATTTATAGTTCATTTTGGATCTAATGTGTTCCCTTAGATTCCCATGCTACCGTGACAATACACACATAAGATCGTTAGGCAGCCAGTTTCTCTTAGTTCACTAAAGAGAAAAGTTTGTAGGGACTGGGGAGATAGCACAAGTGCCTGTCTGTCACGTGCAAGGTCTTGAGTTTGAACCTTGGTCCTGCAAAAAAAAAAAAAGAAAAGAAAAAAAGTTTGTGCTAACACTGCTTGGACAGGATATGCCTATACTTTGTATTCTGAACAACTTGTATGAAGACAACAATATGAAATGTATTAATTATTTGAACTCTTCTACTAACCTGTTTGGAAACTTTTTTTCTCTCTAAAATTAAAAAAAAAATAAATAAATAAAATTACTCGGGAGGCTGAGGCAGGAGGATCGGTGCGAGTTTGAGACCAGCCTGGGCTGCAAAAGTGAGCTCAAGTCCAGCCTGAACTGCACAGTGAGACCCTGTCTCAAAAAAGACAAAAAAAAAAAATTAAAAACCTTAATACATGTACAATTGTTAATAATGTTTGACAACTTGATAGCTTATATACTGTGGAATGATTATTGAGACTAATAGAGTATCATCAGTGTACTTTTGAGATATCAAAATTTTCATTATTTGGCATGCAAATTTCAACTGCCCTCATACACTATCAGTACATTTCAAATAAGGAAGTTTAATAATACAGTTACCAAGCAACAGAAATAGAAGGTACTAAATTGAAAAAAAAAAGGGGGTTACAATTTTACTGTATATTCTATTGTCGTTCATTTCTTCCGCTTGTTTTTACCTAAGAAGATATTTGGGAAATATATCCATGCTGTATTATGTAACAGTATTTTATTTTGTGTTATAGAATATTCTTCTGTTTGAATGTACTGAATTTTCCATGTAGCTATTAATGTATACTTGAGACTGTCTCTAGTCTTCTGCTTATTATGGATAATATCTCCATAAACATTTTGGTATCTTTTGGACTTTTATTTCAGATACATATGACATTCTACATATTCATGTGGTAATGTTTATTTTTAAAGGTATGTCATTTTAGTATTAAACTATAGTGTAGAGTTTTCCAAATTTTCAGTCCTTCTATTACAGATAGGTAAATTTAGTGGAGAGCAATAGTGCATTAGAAGGGCACCAGGCCCAAGATGCTGTCAGAAGAGAGCTGTAGCAAACCAGGCCCGTAGCCTAGAACTGAACTGATGGAAACCAGACCCCATGGTGGAAATCGGACGGCTAGACCTATGAGCCTCTCCTGTGATAAAGTCCAGCTCAAAACTGCTCTGCAAGAGCCGGCGGTATAGTTAAGTGGATTAAGCGCTTGCTTAGGGAAGCTCAGGGGCCAGGGTTTGGTTCCTGGCCCCGCCTGCAGAGTTGGCCCTGCTCTAGAGCACGCTGAGCCGAAAACGGAGTCTGGGTGTGGTGATGTGTGCCTATAATCCCAGCACTTGGGAAGTACAAGCAGGAGGATCACTATGAGTCAGTAATGAGACTTTAAAAAAAAAACAAAAAACCACAAAACTGCTCTGCAACTTGCTCCATCTGGTCCAACCCACCTGAACCATATAATGGATACATACGAATAATGTAATGAGCATACAGACAGATAACCAGAACACTCTGGCCCTCATTGCTACCCCTTTCAGAACTGTCTTCTTCCCTGTCCTATCTACCCTTGACGTTGCACCTTATTTTTCTATTAGATCAATCTTAACTAAGTCTTTGTACTTGTAATTTTATAGGTTGATTGCAACTTGAGCCAAATTACCTGCGAGGTCATCTTACTGTATAAAATCCCCTGCACAGAGAGCCTCAGCTGAAACCTGCTTTCAGGACCCCCTCGTACCTCTGGATGCTTTCTATTTATAATACTTCTTGTACTCTTAACCTGCTCTGTTCTAGATTCCATTCTTCTGCCTCTTGTGACACAAGCTCAACACCTCCAACAGGTTGGCAATTGCTCTGAGTCTTTGCTGGTGTTGATATTGTTGGCCTTTAACCATGTCGCTGCCTGCCCAGTGGTATTTGCCAATTAATGAAATTTAGTCCATGGACTGCTTTTATGCGTAGATAGCCTTTCAGTGAAGAAAAGAAGATAGCATCTGAATACAAGACCGCTAGTCCTCCACTGCTCCAGCAGGTTCTACAATCATAGCATCCAGTATTTTATAACTTCATGTCAGATAGGTTTATTTTGATGTATGATTGTAGAAGAAATTTTCTTTCTTTCCTCTATCATTTTCCTCCAGGGATTTAAACTAGTGCTATTAAATATGCCAAGTTCCTAACCTCAGTAGATTAATCAAATACAGTAAAAATATCCATGTCAAACAAAGAATTTTGCTTATAATAAATACATTATTACTTAAATTATAATCTTACCAACTGAAATGCTCCCATGGGAGGTCAGAGAGAGGAGGCAGGTGGCATTGCTCTCAGAGCTGCTGCCGCTGGTGAGGGTGTTCCACCGAGATCTTACCAGCACTATAAAATAGGACAAATCAGAGAATAAGAAACCAAAAGTACAGCTTATTATTTCAAGTGTTCACAGAAACAAAATTAAATGTTGATAACAAAAGTAAGCACTGTGAAATATAAATGGTACCTGGGATGACAAATACATTACTCAGGAAAAGTGTTAAAAATCATAGCTATTGCTTCAGTGGTGGAGACTAAAAATGAACACTCAAAAAAGTGTAACATTTTTTATAAACATAGAACTTTGCAGATACCTCAGTAACTACAGCATATATCTATACTACAAGTATAGATTTAAAATGTAACAATCAAGCCGGGTGTGGTGGTGCACGCCTGTACTCCCAGCACTTGGGAGGCTGAGGCAGGTGGATTGGTGCAAGTTCGAGACCAACCTGGGCTACAAAAGTGAGCTCAAGGTCAGCCTGAACTGCATAATGAGACCCTGTCTCAAAAAGACAAAAAAAATAAAATAAATAAATAAATAAATAAATAAATAAATAAAAATGTAACAATCAAATTAAATCTCTTAGCTTTCCCTTCTCCTTCCCTGCCCTTTCCCATTCCCCACAACCTCTTCTCTTTTGCAGAAGAGCTAGTTTCCTCTCTGTACCAGTCCTTCGTTTGCTCTTTGTTTATAATTTGTCTTAAGTTAAACAAAAGATACTATACAGTATTTAACTTTGTGTGACTGTTTTATTTTACTTAGTATTATGTTTTCCAGATGTATCTATTTTGCCACACATGCATGAAATTTATTATTCATTACCACTGAGTAATATTTCATTATCTTAGACATTTTCTTTATCCATCCTTCCATTTATGCACATGTAGTCTGCTTCCTGAACTTAGCACTGATGATTTGTGCTACTCTAAACATTAGTATGCATGGAGTGCTGTAATATGATGTCTGTAGCTGTTTTGCAACTCTTTGAGTAAATCTTGTATGCATTAGATTATCATGATGCACTGCCTCAGAAGCTATGTTCAATAAGATGAATAGAAATAGAAAACAACATGTTAATTAATATATCTAATACATCTTAACCTTATAGAAATTTATTACTAAAGAGAACATACACTGTTACAGGAAAGAAAATTCTAAAAAATTCTCTCTTTTTCTCCTTTACTCTTGCAGTACAATTAGCTAAGCTAAAGCCAGTAGGTATGTTGAATGTCCAAGCACATACTCATGAGTGCATTACAGGATTCTTTATTTCTTAGTTCTCAAAATTTAGTGGTCAATAAAATAATAAATGTGATTGTTGCACAAATCATGTATGCAGTATTTTATGATCAGTTTGTGGATTCCTTTTAAGTGTAATTTAGCAACCTCCAATTTTTATGACTGTTTTGTCATTCTATGGCATATGTGAGGAACTAATTTGTATCTAAGATATAATTCCATACTGCATCTTTCACAAAAAAACAGTAATAATGTCTCCTAGCAGTATGAATATATTGATTAAGTTGCAAACTGCTACTAGAAACATACTTTTAAAATTCAGAGAGGGCTGGGGAGATAGCTCAACCGTCTAAGTGCCAGCACAGCAACTGTAAGGACCTGGATTTGATCCCTACTATCACATGTACACTCGTTCAGGACCCCTGGTGTACCATGTTGACCACCCAATCGGACCTGGTGGTACATGCCTGTAATCCCAGTCCTGGGGCAGCTCAGAAGGGAGGACCACTATGAGTCTGAGCTGAGTAGTGAGACCCAGTGCCAAATAAATGAATTTATCAATAATAGATGATAAAATGAAATTCACATAAGTTAAAAACACTGTTGTAGAATTTTTAGTCAATAACCACCACATTTTACAGCTATGGAAGACATATTTTCTTAAACTCAGCACTTTTTCAAGGAAGTAAGATTTTGCTTAGACATCTGAAACTATGTCTGATTTCTTGGATTAAAAGTTACACTGCTAAATTAGGAGCCTTTGTTTTTCTACTGTTTCTGCTCTACACAAAGTTCATTCCAATTTTTATGTGTGAATATGACTTTTATGTAATTCTATTCATTTTTACTATGGAGTATTAGAGCAAATTAAACACAATTTGAACCCTGGTTTGGTTCCCAAGCTAAAATACGGTGGGGTGATAACACAAACCTCACAAGTCTCAATTGCATGTATAAATAAATAGGAAATATTTACCTTGTTATGCTAATGATTAAAACCTTTCTTAATTAAACCCTGTCACATTGCAAACATGCCTTTTCAGTGATCCAAAAGCTTCACCCTTTCAACCAAGCTCGCCAACTCTTCGGGGCAGGAGTTTGTCCCCTGTGCAGCCCTAATTCAGTACTACTTTCCTCTGCTTTGCTTCCTCCCTCTCCCACGTCTACAAGCCTACCTATGAGTTCCACCACATGGCGTCATTTCCCAGTGATTTGGTTATTCTGCTACACTGCCTACTGTCTGTCACATCTTTGGCTTGCAGTAAGAATTGTAGATTTGGATAACTATGAGCTAAGCATATTCCTAGTGGACTTGATTTCACTTCACTTCCTGGGGGTATGC
>PVJA010006043.1:38360-75545 GCA_004027025.1 Myocastor coypus
TTTTTTTTTTTTTTTTTTTTTTTTTTTTTTTTTTTTTTTTTTTTTTTTTTTTTTTTTTTTGTATTTTAGTGCCAGGTCTATAGGGTCTCACTACATACATCAGACTCATAGTGATCTGCCTGTGTTCAGCCTCCCAAGAGCTGGGATTACAGACACAATGCCCAGTTTCTTAAATTTAGTATATATTTTAAGAGAACTTAAGGACAGAAATGCTCTGATCCTCAGCTAGGAATCCTTCGAAGTATGGCCATTAACTGATAAATAGCCTCTTTCTACACAGTGTGTAGACTCTTCCACATTTGTCAACTTGTATTCCCAGAGTTTTTTTAGTGTCTTGTCATAGTAGTTTAAAACAATGTGCATAGGAGCAATTCTTCCTATTGTTATAGCAAAATATCTGACTCTAGCAATTTACAGGACAGGTTTGTTGTAACTCACAGTTTCAGATGCAGCAATCCATGGGCCACTGGTTTTAAGGCACAAACACATCGTAGAAGGACTCTTTGGTGAAAGGCCCTCAACTTATGGCACCTGGAAAGCAGAAGGTAAGGGAAGAGGCTAGGGAGCAGATACAGTGTCAAAGGTCACCTCTATGAGCTACCCAGATATATACAGAAATGTGCTTAACTAATCTCGAAGGCATCTTTTAAGCCAATCAACTTGACAAATAAGATTAACTATGACATGTTTGATACCTGGACCACCTTCTAGAATAGCCAAAGAGTACTTGCTGATTAGATCAGGTAAGATCTTGCACTTGGGAAATTTCTCACAATAAATATGACAACAGAACAGATTTATCCATTGGAAATTACTTTACTCTGATCATATGCATTGTGTACCAACTCTCCAAAATGTACTGAGTACTTATAGTGTACTACGTCTGTAATAAAGACTGAAGATTTCACTGAGATCAAAACAGACAAAATCTGTGTTGTTGTTGTGACCAGAATATCATGTTCCAAGGAGAAAGTGGAAAAATGGCAAAGAAAAAAAATCAGCAATTTTGTACTGGTCAAATCATGAGAGCTTTGTCAGAGGTGATGAATTGGTTTCTGCTCAGTATATGATGGAAGCCACAGGGAGGGTTAGGATGGAATTTTCCAATAATCTGATGTCTCTGAAGACTTTCCTTTCAGGTGTTGTATATGTCTGAAAATTTAGTCTTACTATTATGTTCAGAAATTTGTACGGAAAAGAGTCTATGTAAATTATATATATATATATATATATATATATATATATATATATACATATATATATATATATAGTCCTATAACACACATACATACCCTTACATCTATCTCTGCACTGATGTATGAATTTTAAGAGTGGCTGCCTTTAGGGTTCAGATGAAGAATTCCAGCCATACTCTACGCCTCCATTTAGATGTTGGTGAGGTAACCATGCCTAATATACAACCGTGCCTTACTTGATCCTGCAGCTTCAGGTCATCTGAAATTCACATGCTATAAAGTGACTTTTTAAAATCCTTTAGAATTTTTCTTCTGACATATGAAAACTTAAAAATGTAGGGCAATGTAATAGCCACGAGCCTAAGGTCTTCTTGCTGTTTTCTTCTATTCAACACCATGGCCCTGCTAGCCTCAAAGTCTTCATTTATCTAAACCTGGCACTTGTCCGTTTGCTGGAATTTCTTTCACACATTCCTCTGTGGTCTTGGGGAACAATAACCAGTGTGTACTTTTCTGAAATAACTTCTGTATCCTTCTTAGGATCCCGTTCCAAGATGCCCCTGTGTATCTACTACTGAACTTCAAAGGACTCTAAAAATTACATACAAATTTTAAGATTGTGATTTTAGATAAAATATGACACAATATCAATTTTTAAGTGGCACAGTATTTATTAACCGAAGGTCTTGTTTTGATTCAAATGATAACATAATTTTGTGAGGTTATGCTCTAAGGCATTTTTCAATAGAGCCACAGAAGGGCATAGCTCTTTTTGAACATAGCTATCTAGAGCAGGAAAAACTATTTGATTAACAAAGCTTTATGGGAAGAGAGGCTTTTAAAAGCATGCTAAATGATAATGCACTGTGTATTGAGAAAAAATAGAGAAAATTATTTTAAATGTTTTATGCAGGAACAAGTGACAAATTCTCAAAGACAGATATGCTTGCCTTAATTTGAACATTACATAAAGTGTAGGTGTATTGAAACATTGTGTGGTATCCCATAAATAGGAGCAAGTTTTATGTGTCTATTTAAAATAAACTTGAGTAAAGATATTTTTGTTGTAGTAAAGAGTTATGAGCATACATATATTTCTTTTTTAATCAATCCAGGTTATAACCCTCTTACTACAATGAAACCTCCATATAACACCAGAATCATTTTCCTTCTGCACCAGATAGGTATTTCCCTTGAGAAACAATTTCAAGGACTCCATACAAACAACTCTTTAATGTGCAAATTTCCGCATGGTTACATTCAGTCTTCCACATTAGAATCCTTATCTTTGATAGGACAAAAAAAAAAAAAAATGTCTCTGTAACAAACTTGCAGTCTGTTTCTTCTTGTCTATGGGAAAAACAAAATTATTCACTTGGGCATACACTATTTGTTAAGAAAACTACTAAGGTGGGCTTTTTTGTGGTATGAGATAATAAATCTTCAGAGCATTATCCAGGAGTAGAAGTGAGATAAAATGAAGTAAATTGCTTTGCATAACACACAACATAGGTTAGTGCATAAATGCAGGTAGAAAGGATCAAAGGGTCTTGGAGGTAGGTAGTAAGAAGGTCGCAGATGTTAAGAAGTTATTTTTTGGGGGGTGGCTGGGGAGGCAGCTGAGTGGAATAAGTGCTTGTCTGGCAAGTGCAAGGTCCTGAGTTTCATCCCTGGTATCACAAAAAAAAAAAAAAGAAAGAAAGTTATTTTTCAATATAACAGGGTGTAAGAGAGATAAACATATTCCTTTTATTTTAAAAATAGAAGCTCCAGAGCCAACCCCTGGCCACCACCACCATAGCTCCATTTCACAGCCTCTCTTGCTGCTGGCTAACCTTCGGTCACTTGTGAGTATCGTTTTGTTTTGATCAAAGGAGATGTGCTAAACTGATGACTGCTCTGTGACCAAAACATGTCACTTTCCCTAGCCTATCTAATCTCTCCACAGGTTTAGAATTGGTGGCAAAAAAGGCCCTCTTTGCTCATGAAATTCTAGCCCCTCTGTCTTTTCCTACTAAGTTCCATATTATTAAGTGGAATTTAAATAATATTTCGCTTGAGACACTGATTTCTTTATCGAGTTTTATTCAGCTACTTTGTGTAAAACAAGCAAGGTTTACTAATGTTTAATTTGAACACCTTTCTTATGTTTCACTCTACTTAATTCTTGTTAACCTAATTATCTTAACTAAAAGCCTCCTACAATTTCATTCTTCCATGGTAATTGGCATGCGTCCCCAAACAGGACAATTTGGACAAGAACTGAACTTGCAATAATTTAGAAAAAGTGGTAGCAGAAAATTAGAGGCAGAGTGAATAGAAGAAATGTAAGTTCTCGTAGAGTCCCTGGAGAAATCTGGAGGGGAAAAAAATGAGTCGTAGTTGACATTTCCACTGGTAGTTCCACTTAAAATCTAAAGGCAAGCTAATCTAATGAACTCAAACACATGGGCCCTCACTTCCCAGACTGCTGGGCTATACTGCTCTTTCTTCCTCACCTCCTGAAGCCTTTCATTAATGCACTTTTTCTTTCTACTGACAATAAATCCAGTTCCCTGGCTTTAGGCGTAGACTTGCTCCTAAAAGCATTATATTTTCCTTTCTTTCCCCCACCATCGTCACATATCAACTTGATTATGCATGCTTTTAAGTACAATTTCTCTGTTGTAGTACTATATTCTCCACAAGGTTTAAAAAGAATCCTCATTAATTGATATCAAAACTGTTAATGTTTTAGGGAAACTTCTAAGAAGCAGACATTGCCTCTTCCTTTATGTTACTTATTATACAACTATGTCTTTGACTTTAGTCATGCAAAACTCAGACAATATTACACAATGCAGTGTAAGCCACCTTTAGGAAGAGAGATTAAGAGAAGTTTTTGCAGGGAGGCTATTATTTGAATTAAATATCAAAGAGTTAATATGTTGGGTAGGTTGAACACGGTGATGAGAAATATTACATGGTGCCTGTGAAAATAGGGTGTGAATTTCAACAGTACAATGGCACATTTGGAAACACAAATAATGGGCACTTTGAAAGTGAAGATCAATAGAAACCAGGTAACGGTGATAGGCATGGGCTAAATCTCAGAGCTGTGGAGTTCCACACATCTGTTCATAGTTCTATGTTCAACTTAATGGACAGTGAGCCTCATTTGAATCATGAATTGAAAGTTTATATATTAGACTTGGCATTTGGCTCCAAACTAGCTTAATTTAATCTAAATATATCTTCCTACACCTTAAAATGTTTCAATTGTTTCTCTGGGAAAGTAGAGAGGAAACATTGGAATTTCCAAAACACAGTTAGAATGTAAAGGCTGAGAGAATGTGAGACCACCATCTTCCCTATCACCCTCACTATCACCAGAGGCACCGCTACTTCTGTTCAGGCTGGTAGAATCCAGGGAGCAAAATGATAGAATCGATCATAGAACATCAAACATGGTTACAACGGAGTGTAAGTGCCAGCGTAATTCTAAGGAACACTTCTTTCCTCTGGGGCTAAAGGTTTTCCACTATTACTCTAACATATTAGACTGGGACTAAGGAAAACAGAAAAGATTAAAAATTAAAATGCATCTTATAGTTCTTTTATCCATTTGATTTGACTCATGTATAAGGGGAAAAACATAGATCTATTTTTATTGTTTTGCATGTGGATTTAAGTTTTCCCAACGCATTTTTTAATGGATTTGGTTCAGGCTTCAAGTGTTGCTCCTGTTTTCAGCCTCACCAGTGCTGGGATTAAAGGCACATACCATGAATCCCGGTCTCAGGGGCCTGTGCAATGTGCCCAGGGGCAGGGCCCATAAGGCAAGTGGTGCCGGGAAACAAATTGAGGTCCTTGCACTTGCCTAAGCAGGTGTTTAGTCTGCTGAGCTATTTCACCAGCCCTGTAGCCATTATTCTTAGCACCATAGCTAGGAATCTTGGAATCCTCTGTAACACATTTTTAGTTCCTTATCAAATGCGGATGTCTTGGGATGGAATATAGCTCAGCGGCCCAAATGCCTGCCTGGCAAGCGCAGGGTTCTAAATTCAAGTCCCAATGCCATAATATATAAATAAATGAATCTTAAAAACATAATAAAATTTAAAAGACTCAGGGGGCTGGGGAAATAGAATAAGTGCCTGCCAGACAAGTGCAAGGGCCTGAGTTCAATGCCCAGTTCTGCAAAAACAACACAACACAAAGCAAAACAAAACAAAAACAAACAAACAAAAACAACTTGGGAGTTTCAAATGTAGATGCCTTATTCTAAACAAACAGTAATTTTGCCTTAATTTTTGTAAAAAAAATTAAAATTAAATTTAAAAAAATTCAATTTATAAATAATATTCATTTTTTAAAAAATCAGCTGGTCATATCTGTGCAAGGATGTCACATTGTCTATTTCAGTTCCATAATGGATGGTTCACCTTAAAACTGTTCATCACACTATTTGTGGGTAGACAAGTCTTACATGGCTCCTATTGCCTGAAGACAAAGCCCAGCAGCCCGGCTTATGTCAGTGGGATTCTCATCAACAGCCCCAAAGCATTTCATCTATGTATTTGCTACAGGGTCTCACTATGTAGCTCAGACTCAGAGTTATTCATCTGTTTTCATCCTCCCCAGCACTGGGTTTACAGGCATGTGCCACCATGGTGGTTGGCTCAGCGTGATCAGGTGAGCAGGACCAGTGTGGCATGAGGGGCTGTGAGTTAAACCCTGGTCTGTGCCCTTGAAAGCAGGTGCTTTAGTACGCTAAGCTATTTTGCTGGCCCAATCACGTACCTGTTTACCTTGCTTCTGCAAAGTTTTCCAAATTACTGCAAGTAGATGTACTCAGATTTTTAATTCTAGAAATACAATGTGTATGCAGCAATTGAAGTTATGTGTGTGTGTGTGTGTGTGTGTGTGTTTGTGTGTGCACATACGCATGTATAAGCATCTCAAGTTTTAGTTTGTCCATTTTCTTTTCTTCAGGCCTCTTCCTATTCTTATTATCACATTAGCTGTCAAATTTCTGTGTTAATGCCTCTTTCTAATATTTTTCGGTTACTCATAATTCTTACTTCCATTAACTTCCTATGCCAGCCTGAGTATACGCATACATGTTGATAGTTACATACAGTGTTTACTTTCTTACTTCCACAGTTAAATTGTAAATGTTAGAAATCAGAGCTAGTAACATTTTTTGTGTGTATATGGTAATAACATCACAGAGCCTGACACCTGGAATTTTTTTTATTATAGTATGAATCAAGAAAATATGTATTTAGGCTACCATGAGTCTAAATGCCCATAACATTCTGATGGATTATAAACTGGAAGATGAGAGGACATACAACCTTCATTAGTGTGCGTGGAAATGAGAGTGTATATTTTCTTCGGCTTTGGACTTAAAGACTCATGCACTGATTTCGATGTACCAGACATCTTTGAACACTGAGCGCTATCAGCTTTCTTAAATTTTTTTCCTCTCAAAACACATGAAATCTTTAGTGGCTGCATCCTTCAACTGAAACATACGAATGTTTATTTTTTAACTTTTTTCTCTGCTTCTTCAAATCCCAGATTTTATGTGTAGTTTAAATGCAACATTCTGATAAATGATGTTGTAATTTATTTATTTATTTATTTATTTATTTATTTATTTATTAAGCTACATTTCCATGTGTCTTTAATAACAGAGTGGTACTTTAAGGAAACAAAATCCCAGGAAATGCAAACTAAAACAACACCAAAGATTTGTTTTGTGCCATTTATTTTCAATGTACTTTAATTGCACTGGAACTTTAATTGAGCTGTAATTGCACTTTATTGCATGCATTTAGATGAATTAAAAAATAGTTAAAGCTGAAATGTGGTGGATGAAACAATTTCATGCATATAGAGAGCAGTTACCATAAAGAAAAATTTTATCATCTCTTTTATATCACTGTCAGATACTTTAAATTGGAGCTTGCAATCCTATTACATTTTGTTTAAGTATGCTTTTTATTTTCTGTTTATCCTTTTTGCCCCCCACAGAGCCTTTTGTTCTTGCTCAGCTCTTTCCTCCCCTAGTTGTGCCTGGGAATCTGAGCCCTAGAAATTGTGTACATCTCAATGTCTTCCTTGTCCTCGACCTTGGCTTCAGTGGCAGAAGCCACTTGATGGAGATGACAGCTCTGAAAAACCCTGATCTGGGTGTTGATCCTTGTTACACTCCTGCCACTCTTGGAAGGCTGCCTTTTTTGTGCCCTTCGCTCTTCTTGGCTGTCTCTCTTCCGCAGATCTAGTTCTCCCTGGATTCTTTTAAACACTATGGCTCTTTGGCCCCTCAACTCAGGGTACAATTGGCTTCTGGCTGTTGCATTTCCTAGCTGTTTCGCTGTGTCTTCTTGTGTCCTCTCATAACTTCTTTTCATCTCTGCATACATCCCTTTCAGAAGCTCATTCTAGTTCAGCACTGGAGAAGATGCATCTCTTGCTGAGACCTTAACGAATACAGCATTCATACACATTCATGAATCAATTTTAATGTGTCTTTATATATTATCAGACATAAACAGTATTTAGTGGTACAAACTGTTGATTAAATGCAATATAAGAGCTATTTTCCCAGCTACACTCTTGACATCTTGATTCCCCAAATACCCATCAAAATGCAAGTCTAAATCAGATTGTGAATGTCCTGCGTTCAAATTCTCATTGTTCCTTAGACTAGACTAAGAACTTTTCTATTAATTTATGCCACTGTTTACTTGTTGAATTGGGCTTGCATTCAATTTTTAACTTTAAGTGGGACTTTCATTAAAATTAGTTTTGCCCATATATGTTGGTGAGGAAAATTGTCAACACTGAGAATATTTAAACTGAAGTTTAAGTATTTCCATTTTTGTGGTATGTGTCACATTTTATTATGGTGGATTTAAAAGTGATTTAAAGCTATCACTTTGCTTTTGAGGTCTCACCACAGAGTTTTTTCAGTGTTTTTTGTATATACTCATTGGCCTAATTTTAAACAGCCCCACAGTTATTATTATTTGTTCATTCTGTGTTTATCAGTTTCATGGGCCACTATTTCCTTGACGTTTTCAGCAGATGTAGCATCAGTGTTATTCTCCTAGTTTCAATATTTGCAAAGCAATAAGCAGTTTATTGACCATGTCTAACAAAATCCCTGAAATTTTATATATTTTGCTTACAAAACTGGTGAAGTTCTTCTCAGTATGCAGAGCCATTCATGTTTTCACAGCAGGCATGGGAAGTAACTGTTGAAGAGGGTCTGTGAAGACAGATTATGTTCCAACCTAAGAAATGAGTTTTAAAATTGGGACAGAAGCTGGGCTTTGTGTAGTTTAGTTTACATTTTTGCTATATTTAATATAAGTAGTGAGCTACAGTTTTGCTGAAGGGTTACTATGTGGCTGGTTCCCCATAGTGGTGTGTACATTATCCTTTCAGATATCTTATCGGAATACTAAGAAAACTTACTCCATGTCAGAAGGAGAAGTCAAAAGATTTGTTACTGGAAGGTGAGTCCCAGGGCAGGCCATCCACGTTCTCGGTGACCTGAACCAAGAAGGGACAAAGCACAACACTGAGGCAGAGGGGATATGCATTGAATACAATGGGATGAGAAGCGCATGCCACAAAGCAGGAGGGAGAGACTGCCAGAGTGCTGAGGGTAAAGGAAAAGGCATCGTTTGTATTTGATATTGATGGACTGGCTTCTCCCTCATGCACTGGACAGTTGTCTTGGCAAAATTCACCTTGCTGGGTGTCTGAGGAAAATTGGCACTTTGAAAGATGTGCTTGGCTTCCTGGTAGGAAAAACTGAAAGTGGCACTTTTTTCGATTGGCTGTGTGCAGTTCTCAAGGCTTGTCAAATCATCCTGGACCCCATATTCTCCACGCATCCCCTGGGCCTTCCAGACTGTGACCAGATCCCACCCAGATTGACTGATGTGCCCCAGTCCTAATCTCCTACAACAAACTGAAGTTTGCCCATAATCATACCTTACGTGCTTAGCCAGAAATGTTGTGGTGCAGAAATATTTCAATGTAAATTCAAGTTAATTTAGAACAGCTGAGGCTCTCATTGGCCACTTACTGGGACCTTGTCATATGTTGGTGAATGAAATTGGAGTATAGCCAGTTATCATAATTGGGAGCGTATTTGCCCTGACTCGAGGTACTTAAGTGGATACTAAAGATATTAGACATAAAATGAATTTTTAATGTCATAGCTGATAAATAGGAAAGGAAACATAAGAGAAAGCCCTGACTGAAAGTTAATCAGAATTTTTTACAGTCTGTGTCAATTTTTGATCATATTTAATTTTTTTTTCTCAAATTGAAATCTAGGGCATAGCGTTTTGTATTTCTCTGGGATTTCCAGTTGCTACCTCAGTTTTTCTCCTCTAGTTGTTTCATTTCTGTAATAAAGGGCTTTTGTAATATCAAGATCATCTTATATTCATTAGAAAGAACATATGTGATATTGTAAGTGTCATTTATGTCAGCAGTGCATTATTTTTTCCTGTTCACACATATGTGGGGCTTTAATTTATCATGTCATTGACCATCTGGTTTTTGGGATAGATTTTTATTACATTTTAATAAAGAGCATATTGAAGAAAATACTTGTTACTGCTGAGTACACAGACATTTACATTTTTCCCTGTTTACTTCATTGGTAATTATTTGTTATTTAAAGTTTTAGATAAGCTATTTTACTTTTTCATGGGAAAAACATGTAAAAGTCTACCAAGTATGTTTGGCGCCACACTGAACATAAAATACCACACCAAAAGGGCTGAAAATGTAGCTCAGTGACACTTAGTATACCTACACTGATAGAATCAGTGCAAACTATCATCAAAAATAAACATAAAATAAAGCAAAAGGTCCTATTAGTACACAGCATCATTTTGCTTAAAATTTTTTTTTTAAGAATTTTGATATAATTAAGTACATCTGTTCGATGGGAAATAAGAGTAAACAGTGCATCCTGACACTTTTTTAAAGCTTTCATAATTTTTAAAATTCTTTGTAGCTAAAACATCATGCTTCTAGAAGAGAAGATCCTTTGCACATCCATTACTTCTTGTTCCTTTAATGAGGATAATCAATACTGAGTCATCCCAAAGGAATCAGAATTAGATCATCCTCTTGACACTGGAATTTCCTGTAAACACTAACTCCATTGTGAATAATCTATGAATGGATTCATGCTTCTAAAGTAGGAGTTTAGTCAAAGACAGCAATATTTTATTTTAATGCATCTGTATCATATTTATTGACTTGTGAAAGTGCATTGTTCCAGGGTCTCTTTCCATCTTCAGCAATATTCATCAGGGCGTTTGGGTCTTAGTGTAATGTCATATTATCTACACACATGACGTATTTGTCGTCTTCGGATTCTGTAGTTCAGCTTCCTCCAACTTTAAGGTCAAAACAATTATCTAATTAAGGGAAAACACAAAGATAATTCAAGCAATACTTGTAGCCTAGTCTGGCTTTATTACATTTTGGTAAACGTAAAGAAACTGAAAAGAAAACAGAATTTCAGGAGATGACGGCACCTGTTTCCAAGGCTTCTCATTTACTTTCAGTTCTGGGATACCGCGAGACAGTCAGAGACACATTTGGGAACCTTTGATCTCACAGTATTTAATTAGAGCAACCAACAGGATCTTTTATGTTTGCAGGCTAGCGACCTGCAAAAAGCCTTCTGTACTGTGAAGCCTGACAAATTGTGGTGAGTATTTTTGGACAGCAGACTGAGCAGGCCCTTTGTTGTCTCTGGACTGTCAGCTTTGGACTCAAACAAAGTGGATTAACATAAAAAGAGAATCCTCCATTCCTGAGGCATGCCCGGAAAGCATGAATCTCCCTTTTTTTTTTGATTCTTTTATTCTTTTTTTTTTTCCCTGAGCTAGGTCAGGTACAATATGAAACCACTACAATTTATAGCCTTTAGCTTTTTTAAAATCTTGTTTTAAATTGCCTTCGGATAGGTAGCTATTTATTCAATGCCTCAGATGTCCCTAAAGTAAAATAATGATATCCATTTTTTTTTCTGTACCTCTAGTACCCTTCCCAGAATGAATAACCTACTGAATGCCAATCATTTTGCGTTTCCCCATAATATTATCATTTATAATAAAATATATAATGTAATTGAGATAAAGCCTCCAGAGAAGATATAAAAATACTGTTTAGAGTGTTTTAATTATAAATTACAATGATTTTTCAGCGCGCTGAAATGAGTTTGATTTTTTTTGATAAGGAAAAGGGACCTTGGTGATATATAGTTATATGATACCTGAGAAATGGAGTTCTGGCAACTAAATTTCAGCTCATCCCGTTCACTGTTGGGAGGTTTGGTATGTCTGCTTGTGATCTCTGAAATCACAGTGCTGTATGGTTTCAGGGAAGTTTAGGTTACAATCTTTATTGTAACATAGTAGTATCTCCCCTTGAGACTATTTTCTTAGGTGAACTTCTGGTAATACATCAAGATATTTCACCCCCTCCCTGGAATATTGTCAAGAAGTGTTGTCTTCCAAATATTCAAAGAACTTGCACACTTCAGTCCTTTGCAGAGCTCCAGAGACACTCTCTTCGCTGTCCGCCACTCAGTCCTATAGCCCTATCCCTGTCCGTATTCTACTTAACTACCGTATTATGCAAATGTTTCTGTCCCCAACAACAGCTTTTGTCTGTGACAAACTTCATCAGACTGTGCTTTGGATGCTGAGACTCTTCTTCCATAAGTATAGGGAAAGAAATTTTCAGCTGACCACTTGTGTACCAAGCACCATTTGGATTGTGTTTTCTTCTGAGAGTTACGTGCCAGCCTATGTAGATAGGACAGTGAAGATTCCTTCTGTTGTGATGCATTAGAATTCCATGCTGCCCATCTCCCATTCAGGCCTCACATTTCTGTGGTGCATGGTTTTATCCATCCAGTTTTATCCATTGTATCAAAAAGGAGCTAGACCATCCAAAAAAACATTTTTCTGACCTCGCTCTATACCTACCCACACCATCCTTATATGCCTAATGTACGTATATCTTTTTTACTGAGATAATTTTCCTCATTTTCAGTGATGTAGAGTTCCAATATTTTTCTAATTTTTTCATAATCTTTCCTATCCTTCCCTCTTATCTGTCTTTCTTAATTATCTTTCACTTATTTCATTGTTCAGTATTGTTTAAAAAATAATCACTTTTTTTCACCTTTTTGCCAAATTGGTGATATTTAGCTTAACCCAATGTATATTTTAAAGTATTTAATACATACGAATCAATGTTTTATATGCCATAGGGTATGTAAGCAGCTAATAGTCTTTTTTAAAATGTATTTCATTCAACCTGATTGCTAATAAGAACTTACATATTCTCTTTTCTTACATCTCTACATTTGTAGTATTTTTTTTTTTTCCTAAAAGTTGCACTCATTACTCTGGCTATAGTCTGAACCACCAGGTGCCATGGTACTACTGGAGGTAAGTAATGACCCCCTTGAAAAATATCTTATTTTTTTCTGTTTAGAGGTGATTTTAAGTCATATTTCTACTTCCCATGACACTGCAGAACAATGGTGACATAAAGCAGTACTTATCTCTATTTCTTTAAAAGTATATATTCTTAAACTGCTTTTACTACACCAACCATTCCTTGCAGCCTCAGTAGAGTTTTCTCATTTTAACTGTTGCTCACGATGCTCATTTCTACTGATGTATTGAGCTGTGCTCCTGATTCCTGCATCCTATTCCAGGTGTTTTCTTTGGACTTGATCCCTTACTTCACCGTGCTTCAAATAAAATATTTTATGCTTCCTTCAATGAGCCCCAAACTTCTTTTTATTTGCTCATGCTTTTTACTTTCAGTGGGAGTATTCATGAATCATTTTCAACTGACTATGAATTAATTTTGCAGTTAATATGCTCCAACTCAAACTCATTGTTTTCATTAGTAGTATTTAGCAACTGCTAATGCGATCATTCCTACTTCTCTGTAGAAATAATTTTCTCCTTACAATATTTCCCAATATAAAAAAAATCTGGTATAGTTAGATGCAAAATGGTTTTGTTTAAAAAATAATATTACATCTTTAGTTACATAAAGGTCATTCAATTTTACAACCAAGAGATTTTAGAAGTCTTTTGCTTCCCTGTTGTTTGAGACTGCCCAAGGTGCATAGGGAGGTGAGTGGCTACCAAGTTAGCTAACGGCTAAACAAAATGTCATCCGAATATCTCTAACGGTAAATGTAATGCTTTTCCATTGTAATAGCTTATGAATTTGCTTCCTATCTTCTTATCTTCCATTTCGTCTGCTAGGCTTCGTTATTTGATTTATTGAACATATAGTACATGTCTTTTAAAGCTTATGCATTGAAGCATTCCCAGTATAATGGATATCATTATGTTATTACCTGATTAAAAAATGACTCCGCAATTTTTTTTAATAAAATGCTTACAAAGTTACAAATGAACTGGTCCCGAATCTCCTTTGCAATTTAATTTTCTGATATTCAGATACTCTACCTAACAGTTTTATAAGAGTAATAAGGTTTTTGGTGACATGAAATCTCAAAGCTGTATGCCCTTATTTATAATTCATGTTCCCTCAAGGTCAAACACCCAGGTTTCAATCCTGCAGAACAGTTTATACTATACTCATTTAAAATGAGACATGGGCATCATTTTAGCAAGATTGATAAAAGATCATGCTTTCAATTTAGACAACTAAAATCTGACTCTGACACCAACAATAGGCCTTAATCTGCAGGGGTGCTTGCTTAGAATTCAATTATTGATAAATAGCCATCCTGTTTTTTATCTTACAGGAAATTGTCAGCACTAATAAGACAAAGCTTGTGAAGACACGTGCTTTGCTATTAGGAGCAGAATTATTACTGTAAGAAAAAAAGAACATAAAACAGAGTATTAGAGAAGGAAATGGAAAATAGGTTCAATGATATGATTCCTCACCCTGTTTATTATCTATCTATCTATCTATCTATCTATCTATCTATCTATCTATCTATTTGGTACAAGGTCTCACTACATAGATCAGGCTCGTAGTGATCCGCCTGTCTTCAGTTTCCCAGGTGCTTGGATTATAGGCACCACCACACCCAGTCTCAGTCGCCATCTCAGCGCAGCCCCAGGGCCGAGGCCACATGCCTCGTGGTACCAGGGATCGAACCCCGGCCTCCGCTTTGTGCCTAAGCAGGAGGTTTAGTCAGCAGCACTATCTGGCCAGCCCTCACAGTAGTAATTACAGTAGTAATTTAAATCAGGGGGACTATTTCCTTCAGATTTCAATCAAGTCCAATGTGTCGCCTATCACTATGTACACAGTTAGCTTTTGGTACATACCAGGATTATTCTAAAGGTCTACAGGAATGCCTTGCTTGCTTTAGGAAGAGTACGACAGCACAGGGTTAATTAGTCCCTTAGTTTAAATATTCAGAAGATTTATATTCTATTTGAGGGCCTCTTGCGATAATTATTGTATAAAATGAAATCGAGCTTCCTTCAGAATATAGAGTGACTGGAAATCTCTTCTCTATCATTTGTTTGTCATTATTAGGCAATACTTTTCTAAATTCCTCAAGTGAATGAAGATAAAATATTGACCTATGCTGGTTAAATATATACTCACGAATATTTTCAAGCCCAAATCTGGAAAATTAAAGCCCTCACTTATACTAATTGAGTAAATTAGATTACTTCTTTTCTGAAAGTTTTTTTTTTTTTTTTTTTTTTCTTGTTTCAGAATCTTTATTTGTTTATTCACTCATTTTTATGGCCGGCTCAGCCCGCCCCGAGGGCAGGGCTGGCGCAGCATGTGGTGCCGGGGATGGAGCCGCGGTCCCTGAAGCCACCCAAGCTTTCCCAAGCAGGCGCTTTAGACCACTGAGCCATCCCGCCAGGCCCCTGAAAATAATTTTTGATAACCTTGGAGCCAGGTTGCATTCACATTAGAGCCAAGTTGCATTTACATTACACGCATACACATCTGAATTTAACACACCTATGAGGTACAATTTAATATGTATAAGTAACACTGTTACCTTGAGGTTAGCACTGTTTTACTTTTCATTTAATGAGAATGAGTTTTTAATATTATATCTTTGCAACTTAGATGCAAGTGTCATGATTTATATCCCCAAAATTATAAATGTGACTATTATTTTGGAAAGATATAATAGCATTTTCCATTTACATTGTCTTTGTTTTGAAGTCTTTTAAAATCTCCCTTAAAAAAATCAGATATTATTTTTTCCTTAAAATTTTCTTCCAAGCGAGCCAGCCTGACAGCTCTGCAGATCAAGGTGCCTGCTTAGGCAGATGCAGCACCTGGGACTCTATCCCTGAGTGCTGTGCTAGCCCTGCCGTGGGGTGCACTGAGATAGCAATTGAGACTGCATGGTATTGCACGGCTGCATTCCCAGCTCTTGGAAGGCAGATCACAGGCAGATCACTAGGAGTTTGATCTGTGTAGTGAGACCCTGGAGACCCTGGAGACCTGGCACTAAAATACAAAAAAAGAAAAAAAGAAAAGAAAAAGAGAAAAAAAAAAAAAAAAAAGAGAAAAAAAATTCTCCAAAGCATAAATGCACTGAGTTACAAATGGGAAAAAGCTTAGAGAAGCCACATCTTCATTGATTTATTAGGGATCTTTATAAAACAGCCTCAGAGCTGGCACAATTAATTTCTTCAGAAGTTCTGGTTTGAAAAGAACGGAAAGCATGACAAAATAAATGATATCATTGTATCTAATTTTAACATGGGTAACTTTGGTTTATATTTATTTTCTCAGTGCAGATGAAGCATTCAAATTTGACAGGACGGATGCATATAAATTAACTTCTCACATACTTTCTATTTGGTTAGAATATTTCTTTTCTTAATTGGCTCAAGTTATTTCAAAAATATCTTTAACGTTAAAAGATGTCTCAACAAGATTATAAATTGATTTCTTATATTTTAATTTATTTCTTCCAGTTTATTAAGTATTTATTACTGTATTTTAGCCCTAAGGCAATTCTATAATAAACTCTCATTTTGAATACAGATTTCAAAGCCTAGGATGCTAAAGGTTGTGACAAAGGTCATATAAGTAGTTAGTGGTGAAGCTAAGCTTTGAAGTGGGGTTTTAGAACAACACAACAATTTGACCAGTCAGCTTTTCACGGGATCAACAGTTTCTGCTCCTGTGCCAAGAGCAACTTTCAGAAGCGACTATGAAGAGGAAACGAAACAGATGAGGTCAAGTCTCTCATGAAATTTACATGATAGCAAGGGGTAATGATAATAAATATCTTCGGGTCGAAAACAGTTTAGGAAGCATACGAAACTAAGTAATGTGATAGAATGTGACATATGGAGAGTTGGGTGATCCTTAGATCAAAGAACTCTCTGACCCGAGCTGTCATTAACGGAAACAAATAACCATCTGAAAAATTTTAGAATACAGATTTTAGTTTGTCTTTTCTTAAATGTTGTTGTGCTATATGCTAATTGCATACTCTTTTCTCACTTTTGATTTATATAAAATATAACATTAATGGGAAGAATCCGTATTGCATGACTAGAAAATAGATAGAAATAGGAGGTGATATTTACGATATCCTTCACAAAATTCCTTTTTAAGAATCTCTACAGGTCTTGCTATAATGCATACATCGTAATTAAACAAAAGTATAGTGATGAAATTTCAGAAAAATTTTGTGTAATGCCTACAAACTATTACAGCAGATACATATACACAAATCTGTGCTAATTTAGTTTATTTGAATATTAGAAAATTTGACTGAACATATGTAATATTAATTCTCATAGTTATGGTAACATAGTATTGAAACAAACATCAGAGGTCATCCCATGCAAATACCCACAAGAGGACAATATATATTTATTTTTACAATTCCAATCAAATTGCTCGCCAGTGACTTGAGGACTTCTAACTATCTTCAATGTGAAGCTCAGAGTAATTGCTATGTGTTATAAGATGGTATATGTTAATAAATTTAAAGTGAATATCTGAGTGTCACTGAACCATTATTTATATGTCATGTAAATATTAAAGGTTTTTAATCTTTTGAATCTGAAAGGAATGTGCTCATACTTTGTAATCACTTAATTTTTTTAAACTTCTATTTTAAATTAGTGAAAAAATAAGTGTTAACATTGGATAAAAACCTGAGATGTTTTAAACTTTCACTTTCTTCATTTAAAAAAACTGAATCCATTATGTTTTTTTGTTTTTGTTTTTGTTTTGGTGGGACTGGGGTTCAAACTCACAACCTTGCACTTGCCAGGCAGGCACTTGTGCCACAAAGCTATCTCCCCAGCCCCCATTATGTTCTTATCCTCTAGACAAATGCTGATTTGCTTATCATCAACCCCTGTCATGCGTCATAATAGGATCTCCACAACATGATAAACTGCATACATAATTGGGATTTCCTCTCTGAAAAATTTCACATTTCAGTTACACTCTGGAGAAACATGGGGAATGCATATATAAAATAAATGATGAACTGAACAACGTTTATCTGAAGGAAATAAATCAGTTCATACAATAGAAAAAAAACAAACAGATCTTAAAGTTCGAGCTGAGATTAGGCTGAATCCTGATTGAAGTGATGAGGTAGAGGAAGACTGTGAGGAGAGACCAAAAGAGGATCCTAGTATGGAAAAAACTTAGTGCTTTCTGGGAAATAAGATTAGGCCTATGTGAAAGGTAGTGTTTAGTGGTGCTGGGAAGACTCAGTTCAGGTATGGGGGAGCTTATGTTTATTTTTAAAAGTGAGTAAATTGTTAGCAATTGCTTTGGTCAGCTATGTGTTATTATACCAGATATCCAAAAGAGTTGTCTCTATAAAGATAAAAGGTTTATTTAGTTCATGGTTTTGGAAGTGCAAAGGCATGGTACATGCATGTGTTCCTTCCGTGGGGGATATCATGGCAAAGGGTAGATAGCAATTGTGGAAATACATGTGAGAGCAGAGACTAAAATGGTGGGGCCAAACTCGAAATATGTAACGGTCTTTTCCAGAGAGTCACCAACTGTTTTGTGAAGATTACATGGGCACATTGCTCTACAGCTTCCCACCGAGGCCAACCAACCAAGAACTCACTCTGCCCTGTAAACCAGACCCAAGCCAGGGCAAAGAGTTGTAAGCGAAATAATTCAGTCCCAATCATATTTGCAAAGTAATTATCTAGGTCAGTAGAGGGTAATGAGTTCAGAAAGCTGGGGTACAGATGGAAAGACCAGGTCAAGACAATAGCATTATTTCTGGACAGAAAAGATAGTGTGGAGGAGGGCACCAGCGATTGACAGAGACATGGCTGGATAATGGAAAGAAATTAAAGGTAGGATCAACAGAAAGTGATGTGCATAAATTTAGAAAGAAAGTAAAAAATGAACCTCTAAATTCTGATGTTAAGATATTAATGAAATGAAAGAGTTTAATTATAGTGTTAAACAGAAGAAAACATAAATGTCTTTGTGTGTGTGTGTGTACATATTACATATTTATGGGGATTAATCTAGAAATACAAAGATACAACAGTAGTACTAGCTTTGACAGCACATATACAAAGATACAAGTATATTTTATATAAATATGTGAAGGAAATTCTTTGAGCCTAAGAAGGATCAAAAATCAGTAGAAAAGAAGGGCAATTCTAAATCTGTAACAGTTTAACATATACAACTATGAAGGTAAATCCTGAGGGGACCTGACTGACCTTGTGAGAAAGTTATATTTTTTTTTGTTATACAGGTCTTGCTTTATCTTGGTCTTAACCATCCAGAAGGACAGTCTAACCATAAAATATAAAAAACAAAGCTATATTAATGTGCTGAGACATGAAAGGCCCAAGTCAACAGCTTCCGAGATTGCCAGTTGTACTGATACCCTGCTAATTTTAGCGATGATTAGACTATACATACAGCTACTTTCTCTTAGTTCAATGAGAAGAAATATTTGTCCTAATAGTGTTTATATGAGATATCAAGTTTGTATCTGGTACTCTGAACAAATACTATGAAGACAACATAGTATACAATATATTAATTATTGTAAGTGTCCTACTAACCTGTTTTGAAACTCATTGCTATTTCTTTTCTTTAAAGTTAATAATAATAAAAATCATATGATTGATCTTTTGCCTTTCAATAATGAATGTTTCTTATAAGGAAACTCTGTGAATAATATTGGAAATGTTTAGAAAAACATAGACATTTAAATAAGAAAAATGAAGCAAATACTCTGGTAAACTAGAGAGTAATTACATTATAGGCAATTTTATTTATTTATTTATTTATTTATTTATTTATTTATTTATTTTTGTCTTTTTGAGTCAAGGTCTCGCTATGCAGTTCAGGCTGGCCTTCAGCTCACTTTGGTAGCCCAGGCTGGTCGCGAACTCACACCAATCCTCCTGACTCAGCCTCCCGAGTGCTGGGATTACAGGGGTGTGCCACCACACCTGGCTATTATAGGCAATTTTAAAAGAGGGCATATAATGACATTCTCTTTCATCAGAGATCAAAAAATGAAAAATTTAAAAATTATTATTGCAGGAATATGACAAAATATATGCATATACTATATACATATATGTGAGAATACATCAAAAAGCAGAAAGATAAAAATATATATTACATACTTAAGTGAAGAAAGTCTCTTGAGCATAAGAAGGAGCTTGTATGTATTTAGAAGATTATATCTGTGATTTAAACTATGCTACAGATTTACAATGGCTTTCTTTAGCTACTGATTTTTGAGCCTTTTGCAGGAAATTTTAAGAAATTACTAACTGTACAGAAAGGTTTTCCTTGGCACCGTGGTCCATGCATACCACACACTTAGGTCTTTTTTCTTCCTCCTTAATCATTCCCTCTTTTCTGTCACTGTTCACTTAGCCCTGTCTTTATTCTGAAATAGTTAATCTGTTTCACCAGTGCAACTGACTGAAAAAAAATACTAAATCGAGGTGAGAGAATGCTTGCAGCAGTCATTACAATGCATTTCACAAGGAAGGGTAAATTCGATATAATCTTTTGCAGGAAAAATATTCATCTGTAGCAGAGTAATTTAAAATAATCTCTTTTGGTACAGCAATTCTTGTGCTACATAACTTATTAACAATAAATAATCGTGTGTGCAAACATTACCCCTATAAGATTATGATATTTATTATCCATAATGCTAAAACCTGAGAAAAAGATCAATGTTCTATTACAGAAAATTGACCAGATAAATTAATACAAATATGTAATTTACAGACATTTGGAGTAAATATCTGCTGACTTATCAAGATATATGAAATATGTTGTTTTATTTGGTAATAAAATATATAATACAGCAACCATGGTTAATTTTTTATTCCTGCTTAGAAAATATGAATTTCTGGACCATATATATCGTCCTATGTTACTGTTTGTGTCTTAGTTTTTGCTATTTGTTTTCCTTTTTTACCCTTTAATATAAACTGAAATAATAATAAAAATAGAAAAGCTTATATTACTTTATTTATTTATTTCTTGTTTCAGAACCTTTGTTTGTTTATTCACTCATTTTTATGGCAGGCTCAGCCTGCCCCTGAGGGCAGGGATGGCGCAGCATATGGTGCCAGGGGGGATTGAACCGCGGTCCCTGAAGCCACCCAAGCTTTCCCAAGCAGGCGCTTTAGATCACTGAGCCATCTCGCCAGACCCCTATATTACTTTGTGAAATATGAGACAATATATGACTATCTGATAAGATAGATTGTTGATATATATATTTTTTTTTTATCGGATAACAATTAGATTGACAGAATGTCAGGTAAAGTATAATGAGGAACCCAGGAAAACATGTAGACATTTGGAAGAAAGGTAATCTATCAGAGAAAATGGTTGGCATAGCAGCAGAGGAATAGAAGAGAAGGGAAAGAAAAAGGGTGCCCACAGGCTCACAGGGTGAGCCTCAGGGCTGAGGAATTGCAAATGCTCCCCTTGAGGACGCAGAGCTGCACCCCATGGAGACATTCTTATGTTGTGGGGTAGATGCATGACATTCATGCAGGTGTGGAGAAAGGCAGAGCCTTAACAAGGTCAATGGTAATTTTTCCTGTCTGCCCACCCCCGCGTGGCACCCTTAACAAACTCCTGGTGTCTGTGACACTGTCACATGCTAGAATTTGAGAAGGTGCCACCTCTCTTCCTTTCAGGATCTGTTCATGTGCCAGTATTTCTTGCTCATTCAGAAATTAGTAGGAGGCAGTCAGCAAAGGGCTATATTGTACAGATCCCCAGGACCACAAATACAAAATGAAAACTAGAAGAACAGGTTTGGGAAAAGACAACAGGTAAATAATCAGGAGAAATTAGCAGAGACAGAAGGATCATAGGAGCTGAGGTGGAGACGCGCAGAAAGGCAGCACTGCAGGCAGTAAGCAAGGTGTGGGAAAGAAAGGAGGACTGAGGGAAGCAAAAGAAAGCTGTGAAGGTCCAGCTGTCACCGAAGTATACAGTGACTGTCGAAAGAAATTAATGTTAAAATTAGAATGCTCAAAACTTACGGTAAAAGGCACATTCACTCCATTCAAAATATTTCCTCTAACTTCTGACACTTGGTCCACTGGTCTGGTAACCATAAGCAGCAGTTCTGAAAGTCCTCTTGCATGAATTTTGAATGGTTGCCCGGCCGTCAATTTAACCTGTTATGGCACTTGCTGTCACATGGAAACATTCCAGGATATCCTCACCCACCTTATTCACTCACCTGGCAACACATAACTTCCGCCTCTTTCCCAAAGTAAAAAAAAAGAAAGAAAGGAAAATATTTTTTGACTCATTTAGGACATCGAGGCGGCAAGGAAAGCACAACTGAAAGAGAGCAACACTGTGAAGGCAGACACAGGGACAAGGTTCAGTCCCCAGCCTGCAGTGCCAGCCCTACCCCCAGGGGACGCTGAGACCAGAGTTTGAGGCTGGGCATGGTGGCAAGTGCCTAGAATCCCAGCAATTGGGAGGCTACAGACAGGAGGATCACCACGAGTCCAACCTACATAGTGAGATTCTGTAGACCTTGTACGAAATACAAACAAGCAAACATAGACAGCAAGAAAGAGGGCTTCCAGAACTGTGTTGAAAAGGTTAAGAATGGTGTATGTGTATGAAGGAAGAGGAAGCACTGTGAAGAGAATCAAAGGATGGTTTTGCTCAACTATAAATTTTTTAAATCTTAAATATTTATATTAATTTGTGATCACACATCACTGTATCGGTCAGGGTTTTACTTAGAGGAACAGAATGGATAAAATATGAGGAATGGATATTAACAGCAAATATACAATCTATAAGAAATTGTAAGATTGGCTTACAATAGCCACAGAGTCAGATGAGGAAGCGCGTACAGGGCGTCTGCATGCTCCGGACTGAAGAATTCAATCCCGGGGCCTGGACTTCACTGCAGCACTCCGTGTAAGTCTCTGTCGGCTGAGGGGTCCGTAATGGAAGACTGAAGTGTCTGTAGATGGAGGCTGAAGAGTCTGCGGCGGATGGCGAGAGATCTAAGCTGGAGGCCGAAGAGTCTGTGCTGCAAGCCAGACCATGAAGTCCAGTCTGAATGCGAAGACCGAAGCTTCTCCGACGAAGTGAAGTGTTGAATCCTCCTTCAGCCCTTTAAAAAGTCTTTTTGTGCCCAGTCATTCTGACGTGGACTCATTGCGCCCTAGGGTGGAACCAATCATACCCCAGGATGGGCCCTTGATCCCGTTCTAGGGAGAAATCCAATCATATCCTAGGCAGGCCCTAGTGATACTCCAGGGAAGAGCCAATTGTACCCCAGAGTGGGGCTCCCACGAACAGGGAACCGGGCTGCTGAGTCATTCCGCCAAGTTGACACATTGTATCAACCACTACAATCACTTAATAGTGCATTTCTGTATCCCCCTGAAAATAATTTAATTTTCATTTTTATAGGGATGATACATTGTTTTATTAAGGAAAAGCAGAATACATTGAATTTCAAATAGATCAGTACCATTTTTGTAAATCGACATGCCTTCCACTTTTGGCTTTATCTCAATGTGTTTAACTTCAAATAATTGTTTCATTCCATCAGGTACTTATGCTTCTGTCCCTAGCCCATATAGATAAGAGTGTGTATGAGACTGTTAACACAAATACAGTGCCTTTCATTTACATCCATGTCTTGGAAAGGACTCTATTTTGAGACTCGAAATTCATAGATGTAAGGAGATGATTAGTCTTTTGTGAGATGTATGTTTGGGTGTTTTTTAAGTAGAAAAAGTCTGTAGGAGAGCACAGCCATTATATATTTATCATAGCAAATAAAATAGAATCAAGGCTAACATCACAGTTCCTATATCTATAACCAGTAGTGCCTCTGGATAAGATTATGTATGAGTATTTGTTAAGTTAAATCAATATAGAACATGTGAAATGACTGCATTTGCATGTATATGTGAATATGCATATGACAAATATATTTAACTGACCACCATATACCCATGAGATCCAAATTTGTTGCTTAGCGATTAATTTTTATAAACCAATGCAAATATATACATTAGATTCAAATCTCTTATTTCATTTTTATGCCAGGGAGAGTGATCTCTTACTTAATTGCAGGATGACATTGGTGATTACACTTTTGTTTATGGCTCAAAATATAGCAATAGTCTATGGATATAAATATTTAAATATCTTTTATTTTGCTGCTTGAGACCATATTATTAATATTTATGTTGACTGCTCCACAGAAGCAAGAAAATTATAAAAACAATGTATTCTTCTACTTGATATTAACATTCTAACATCTGTTCTAAATGCTCCTATATAAAAGAAATTAAAAGGTAACAAACTCAGAATGCATAATTAACTGATTGGACAAAATAAAACAGACAGGTACACCTAATTTCTGTTTAAACAATTTATTTATGATTAATGTACAGAACTTGGGTGAAAAAGGCCTTATCTAGCAAAGTAATGCAGAAGTAGCAACACATCTCCAAAGTGGTATTTCAGTAATGTATTCTAATATAAATGAAAGAGGAATAACACAATTTTATTTTAAATCTAACCATCTGAGACCAAATGAATTATTTTAGTATATTTACTTACTAAATATTCAATGATATTTAGTTTTGTATCACACTTTCTGAAAGTTTGCTGAATTATAGTTTGTAATTAAAAGTGAAGCTTCTATAATTTTAAGTGTCAGAAAACCTACTGATTTCTGAAGCTTTAACTTTCCAAAGGCCAGAGAAACATAAAGGTTTCTCACAAGAGAAGCACATAATGTTTCGTAACAGAGACAAATCAATAACTGCAACCTCTTTGACATATCAGTAATTGGAAAGAAGCTTACAATACAAAATGGAGCAAAGTTGAACATAGTTTAAAAGATATGTTTATCTTTCCCATTTAATTATTCAAAAATATATTAATGACAAATTCAGCTAGTGAAAGTGGTTAAAAATACTTTTCTTCTATCATGACTGTACTTCTTAAATAGAGCACATTACTCGAAGTAATTTTGGCTGGCTAAGGACGCTTCTGATGGTCGTTGTACCTTACAGTGCTTCTGCGTCCCATGCAGATGTGGGCAAAGGGACGCAAGCACACCTCTTCCCACCTGCCTGGAGGGCCAGCACTATTTTTAGCTATAGCAACTCATGATTTCTGTTAACATGTATTTACTTCAGTGAGCGCTGCAGAGCTATTTCCTCAGACTTTCTATGAAGTAAATAACAATTAAGCAGTAAATTATGCCATAACAAAAACTTGTCTCTACTTTCTCTAGAGTGGAGAACTAAATCAATTGCCCAGTTGAATAACTGCACAGATCTTTGAATCCAATCCCTATACCATTAAAACTTCCCCATTCTCTTTTTCTTTCTTTCTTTACTTTTTAAAATATATATTTGGTACAGGCGCTCACTGCGCAGCTCCGACTCACAGTGCTCCTCCTGTTTTCATCCTCCCCGGTGCTGGAATTACAGGCCTATGCCTGCACACCTGGCCTTGGTGGCTGACTCAAAGCCCTCTAGGCAGATCCTGCACAGCACGTGGGGGTGGGGATCTAACCCTGTCCCCGCGCTTACCTAAGCAGGTGCTCAGTGGGCTGAGCCATCTTGCAGCACTTAAAACTTCCCCATTTTCATGGTTGCCACTTGACAGAGAACCATTAGGATTTACGGTATATAGAGACATTTGAACTCTATTATCAGACTATGGGAATTTGAAATAATATTAAGAACGCAGAGAACTTGGGAAATATTTCCATAATTACTTTCTGTGCTGCCTGACAAGAATAGATATATACTTCTTTTTAGCTGTCATTGCTATAATTATATCAAAATATATTTGTTCAAATATAGAAGTCAAAATTGAAGTATATTTTGGCTAAGAGAAGACTGAGTGACTTTATGACATTATTTTTTCTCTTTAAAACTAAATGAAAATTTTAAAAAATAAAGTTAAAACAAGCAGTAGCCCTGCAGATTATAAGATCCAATTGAAAAGTTTTTTTTTAAGAAGAAAGTAATTGATTTTCAGATTGGAGAGAAAAGGGAAGAAAGAAAAGAAAATTTGCACTATCATTCTTTTTCTCATTGCACGTACACACACACACACACACACACACACACACACACACACACACACACACATTGTACATCCTAGCCTGGCAAATAATGTTCCATTTTATTGTAGCATAGAGAAAACCAAAAGAGAATTTATTCTATGTTCACATTGTCTGGTTATATTCAACAGAACCCAAGGCGAGTCTTTTTTGAGCAGTTCTGTGCCTTTGTTATTGCTGTTTGCTTGAAGTTTCCACAGCCCACTGGGTGATGGTCAGAGGCAATAACCCTGAGCTGCAGCCAGAGGCTTTCTTATTGCTCCCACGGACCTCAGAACAGGAAGCTTCATCTTTCTCTATGTGGGTTCTTGGAACCTCGCTCTCAACAATTGCAACCTACTGACAACTGAGTGAATTTATACCAGATGCCAACATACTGGGAAATCCAACAAGACCTCAGAGACAGTATTCACCGACCTATAAAGGAAACACATGAGGTTGAAATTCAAAATGCTTGCACTTACCCAGTGCTGGGCATTTACAAGACCCAGATGTCAAAATGCTTAACAATACCATCTTGAGAGTTTAGTGTCAGTGCAGATAGATAAGAGGTCTTAAGGATACCTGCAGTGTAGAAATATAGGATGGAGCTTTTTGCTTATTCTCATGTGGATTTTTAGACCATTGCAATGATTCCTTGGAGGTAGGGGTTTTCAAATGTACTCCTTTCCAGATGATGAGTAAGTTAGACCTTGCCTTCTAAGTGTATTTAGTTAGAACACAGTCATAGGTTTATTTTCATAAAGGTAGGTATAAAGTTATACATTTTGCTGTGCATATGAAACTGTCAAGTAATCACGAGGTATACATGTCAAACCTGAGAAATATATGGTATATTGCGTGTCCTTACTTTGTGTACAAGTCATGTCTTCTGTCAAGGGAAACTGTGATTCAGTTGTTTAATTTCATATTGGCTAAGAACAGTGCTAATAAACTCAGAATATGTAATTCCATGAGAACCATAGAACCAAGGTAGCACTAAGAAAATGCAGGGATTCTCCTTGAAAAAAATCTATAACTTCTCACAGACATATTTAAAAATAGAATATTATGGGAAAGGTGACAAAATTATAATTCATACCTCTCTGTTGGTTGGCACTGCATTTATTCATTTTTTTATTATTATTATGGCTGACTCAGCATATTGTGGAGGTGAGGCAGGTGCAGCATGTGGTGCCAGGGATTGAACCCGGGTCCCTACAGTTGCCTAAGCTTTCCTAAGCAGGTGCTTTAGACTGCTGAGCCATTGTGCTGGCCTCTCTTTTATTCATTTTGTTTGTTTGTATGTATGTATGTATGTATGTATGTATTTATTTATTTATTTATTTTTCTTGTTTCAGAACCTTTATTTGTTTATTCACTCATTTTTATGGCTGACGGTAGGGCTGGCGTAGCATGTGGTGCCGGGGATCGAACCGTGGTCCCTACAGCCTCCCAAGCTTTCCCAAGCAGGCGCTTTAGACCACTGAGCCATCCTGCTGGGCCCCATCTTTTATTTATTTTGAAGCAGACTATTATTTTGTAGTCCAGACCAGACTCAATACAGCTATGGAGTCCAGACTTGCCTTGAATGTGTGATGCTCCTGCCTGAACTTGCCAGGAGCTAGAATTGCAGGCATGTGACATGATACCTAGCACTCCTCATCATTTGTGGTTGACAGTGAATGAAATGTTTTAGAACACTTAAAATGTGCCTAGAGACCACTCTGTTTATTTAGCAGCATTTATTAGCTAGCCACATTTGTTTTATTCCCCTGCTTGGGACAGCTCATCTTTAAATTTTACATGTATGAATTCTTCTCCGTGGTGCAATGTATGCAGAAGATATTCACCACAACGATGGCCCCTCTCACTCTGTGTCTCTTAGCTTAGGCACATTAGTACATGGTGAGGCTCATTCACAGCTACAGTACTGCATTTGGGACAGTTCATGAGTCAAGCTGAGTATCTAACAGCAACTGTGATAAGATACCAACACTTTTTTCTTGAATGGCTTAAATTTGATAAATACTTGTTATTTTAAGATATTTACAGATTATTAGGCTTGAGATATGTAAATGCCATAATCAAATATTTTTACTGTACCTTTTTATTAGAAATGAAAAGAAACTTATTAGATGAAGGGTAAGGATTAAAGGGTTTGCAGGACAATAAAAACAGAAGTAATAAAGTTTACTGTTACCCTGGGTACATGAACTAAAGGAGCATATCAGTTCCTTTGAATTCAGTTAGTGTGTTTTGACAGATTTAATATTTCAGGTCAATATATTGGACCATGAGATCTAAGTATCCATCTAAAAGTTGTAAGGCAGCCAAAAGTTATATCAACTTTGCTGGTGATATTTCATTCTTATTTGAGCAGAACAATTACAGGGCTACAAAGATAAATTACTAAAAGTTCTTATATTAAACTGTTCCCTGTTTTGCCATATGGCCTGGGCTTTTGATTTGTGTGATACAGTTTCTTTTCTCAGGAATTCTACCAAAGGGGGCCGATGAGCCTGGTGGAAGGTGAAGGTGACAGAATGCAGCAAATCTCACCTGACAGTGAAAGGGATGCTCTCGGAGTCTTGGAGTGAACAGCGTAGACGTGCATGCCAATAAAAGCAGATCAGAAACTTTTGCCATTTTGACAATGAGATAGAATGTAAAAGAAGCTACAATTTATTGTGTACATGCTGGAATCAATTTAATGCACATTTTCATACATTCTGTTACTATTTAGATAAACCTGAGATTGAGTTTCTACTAACTGAAGCAGTGTCTCTCTAGTATGGAGCGTAATATTTGATGACTGAAAAAGCACAAACGTTTATCCGTAATGCTCTCCCGGTGCCCTCCATAAAAGAGGAAACTGAGGCACACAGAAGTGCCTTCTTTTAAGTTTTATTACTAATGCAATTTTGATGTGAACCCATGTTCCTGCAGCTGTTTGTAATTTTAAATAATCCTACTGGACAAATCTAATTAGATTTGCACTTTTTTTTTTTTTTTTGTAGCATTCTTGTAGCACTGGGGAAAGAATTATTATCTATGTTTTAGAAAAGGAACAAATTGCTTTAGAAGTCTTTTGTTTATTTTTTGGCAGGTGATGCAATGTCAGGAATAGTTTCTCAAAGATTTCATGGCCATAGACTTATGACGAAGATATATTTGCATGAACGTGGTCATCTGCCAAGTAGTAATTTAAGCTGATGCTCATCAGCTTGTGTACAGCATGGCTACCACACAGACAGAGTCATCTTAGGAAAATAAGTTTAGGGTCTTAAGATTTGGTTAGAAGAGAGCAGGAAGGTCATAGTACATGACAGATTGGCACTTTGCTTCAAGCACGAGATGGATTGACCTATAGATTTTACTGAAAACATTCTTGTACAATGCTGTGGGCATAAAGAAGCATTAGGTTCTCAAGATGGATAGGAGGAGAGCACTTATGTTCCCGGGTCCCACTTTCTTCAAGATAAATGTAGTAGTGGAGAGGCAGAGAACAATGGGCGATGAATAGATGAAATAAGCAGAGTTGATCAGATCTTGGCTGCCTTATCAGGCAACTTCTGAAACTTCCTCGTTTTCACTTCTATAGAAAATGCAATCTGTGATAAATATATCGTTGCTTTTCTTTAAACTGAACAGTTTGTGGTGCTTCGAAAAATGATCAGTGCTTGATTCTCTTCTCTGTTACAACTACTTCATAAAAGTGTGTTGTCTGATTCTGTAAGAAAGAGCAACTGTTACTTAAGTACTGATATATTGGTCTAAACTCCACTCAGATACACATAAAGTTCTTATGAAGATATATCTATAATTTCTATATTAATGCATTTATGACTATATTAGCAAAACAGCTGAATTAAATAGATTCCTATAATCTAATTTTGTAAGTTAAAATTAAATATAAGCCACTGCGTACTAGCAGATAGATTTGTGTCATATTTTCTCTCCAAAATCTATAGTCTTACTTGTTGCCCATTGCCACAAGCATGTTAAAGAAGCTCAAAATTAAAATAACTGATCAAAATTGTTGCTCATGAATGCATGAGTGGGTTCTACTTTTATCTTAGTCTCATTTGAATTCTCAAATATATTACATATACTTTAGAAGGAGGTGAAAGTTTGACTTGGGCTTTATACTCTGGATTAGGGTCTGTTAAGTGTCGCTTGCTCACAGTAGCTTAATTAATTTTGTGTTATTGAACATAATTACTAGCTTAAATGGTACATACATATTTCTTTATGATTCAATAGGATAGAAATTCACTACATGTCTTGGGGCTAAAATTAAGGACTTGGCAAGACTGTATTTCATTTGCAGAGGAGGTCTCTTTCTTTCCTATTTGGGATGTTGGCAAAATTCACATCTTTACAGCGAAGGACTGAGATTTTCTTTTTTCCCCCCCTCTCCTTTTCTTCCTTCCTTTCTTCCTTCCTTCCTTCCTTCCTTCTCTCTCTCTCTCTCTCTCTCTCTCTCTCCTCTCGCTCTCTCCAGCTTACCAGTGGTGAATGGCTATTCTCAGTTTGCAAGGCGTCAAACATTACTTGCCCTTTGTTCCTTTGCTTTCTGAACCATGGATGGTAAACTAAACCGTATTTATCTGAAATAGCTAGCAAAGTTGATGTACTTTAAAGGAATTATGAGAGATTCCACCTGAGCAGAACCAACAGGAGGGAGCCTCTGACCCACAAGCCGTCAGGCACAGCTGGCTCAGTCCATACTGCTGGGTCCCCTGGAGGCAAGACCAAAGCCCAGAACTGCAGGAGCACTGGTGTGAAACAGGTGGCAGCAGGTAACTGGGATGAGGTACTCTGACTCCAAGAATTCAAGTGCATAAAGAGAAGGGGGCCAGAGAGAACTCAGGGGAGCTAATTTGGATACACATTCCCAACTTAAGATCTGTTTAGTTGCACAGTTATAATGTTTGCTTCTATAGCCCAAAGAACAAGCCAAGGAATTACAAAAGTTTGTCAAGTTCTAAATTTCAGTAGCTGTTATTAGGATTGCTTATTTGTTCTAGGAACACTTAGGAAATCCTATCTGTCTTAACCACATGTATTCCCCTATGTATTACTATGAGGAAGTTCTTGGATAATGACTTCGTAAAAGTGCTACAGTAAAGGACAAAGGACAGTGCCAAGCAGAAACCAATATCTCACCCTCAATCTATAGAGAAAGCAAAATCTTGAGACATAGAAAACAAGAATCTCTGAGACAAGACAGATACAGGAACAAACCAAAACAAAACAAAACAGAACAAAAGCCAGACTCTTTATAGAGAGGATCTGACTCCAGTGATACAGCTAGCTACTATCAAACTGTCACCAAAAGGTAATAGAGAAATTGAAATAAGATTTTCTCTCTGAAATAGAAAATGACAAAAAGAAGGAGGAAAACACATTCTCAGGTCCCGCGTGCACTCGAGTAAACCCAGGAGACATCAGCACAGAGGAAATCGAAAGCCTAACGCCTGAAATCTCTGACATAACAGCAACTGAAGAAAAGCAACAATTGCACAAGTGTATAGCGGAAATCAGATCAGAGATAATTTCACAGGTAAAAGAAGACATGATTACTACAATGAAAGAACTACTAAAAATTTCTAAAGAGACACTGATAAAAAGTAGAGCTGAGAGTTTGATTGGTAGCAGGAGCAGAGAGTGGACCCCAGAGAACCCTCAGCAGCCCCACCACCGCTGTCGGCCTAGTTACCATCATACCTCAGGAAGAGCTACAGCTGCCACAGCCAGCCCCAGTCACCATCACCGCACCCAGGAGCAGTGAGGCCAAGACCCAGCAGCTTTCTGCTGCCGCCCTCACTGTCCACATTCTCAGTGCTGCTGACACCAAGCCCAGTGCCATAGGGCAGCAGCGCAGGGAGCTGTGATCCTGGTAGCCTCACCCTGGCAGTGCCTGCTGGCAGGGACAAGAAGGTCATCTCAAGGAAGGTTTTGAGACCAATAAAATGGTTCTGTGTAAGAAACGGATATGGTTTCATCAACAGGAATGACACCAAGGAAGATGTATTTGTACGCCAGACTGCCATAAAGAAGAATAACTTCAGGAAGGACCTTGGCAGTGTAGGAGATGGAGAGACTGCAGAATGTGATGTTGTTGAAGGAGAAAAGGGTGTGGAGACAGCAAATGTTCCAGGCCCTGGTGGAGCTCTAGCTCAAGGCAGTAAATACGCAGCAGACCATAACCATTATAGATGCTACCCAAGTTGTAGGTGTCCTCCACGCAATTACCAGCAGAATTACCAGAGTAGTGACAGTGAGGAAAAGAATGAAGGATCGGAAAGGGCCCAGAAAGGCCAGGCCCAACAACGCCTGCCCTCCCACAGGTGGAGGTTCCCACCTAACTACATGTGGAGACCCCAGGGGCGCTGACCACAGTATTCCAACCCTCCTGTGCAAGGAGAAGTGACAGAGGGTGCTGACAACCAGGATGCAGGAGAACAAATAGACAAGTGAGGCAGAATATGAATCGAGGTTATAGACCACGATTCCGCAGGGGCCCTCCTCGCCAAAGACAGCCTGGGGAGGATGGCAATGAGCAAGATATGGAAAATCAGGGAGATGAGAGCCGAGGTCAGCAGCCGCCTCAACATTGGTACCATGGCAACTTCAACTGACAACGCAGGCGCCTAGAAAACCCTAGACCACAAGAGTGCAAAGAGACAAAAGCAGCCAATCCACCAGCTGAGAATTTCTCCGTTGCCCTGGGGTTTTATTATTTTTACCAAAAGACATCTCTTTTTGGTAATGACAAATGCAATTTTTTTTTGTTTTTGTTTTTTTGCCTGGTTTTTCACGATACACCTTGAGAGGTTTTTAGATTGTTTCATATTTGGTCAAATTGAGATTTTTAAGAACTTCATTTTTAATTTGTAATAAAAGTTTACAACTTGATTTATTTAAAAAAATGTCCACAAACTGCAAGCATCTATTATAAAGACTCTTTAAAACAGTAGAGCAGAGTAGAAACATGATGGAATCCTTGAATGAGGAACATAGAAAGTAATATAATGCATGAAGCAGATTTGAAGAGATATACAGGAAATTAAAAACTCAATCACAAGTTGGTGAAACTGTTTGAATAAGTGTGAAGATAGACCTTCAGACCTTGAGGATACTGCAGCAGCTAAGGAAAAGATAAGGAAAGCTCTCTTATAAACAAGTAGGTTGCAGGAAATAAGAATTCAACATCCACAACATGATGAAAAGATGAACAGAAGACTCACAGGCATCTGTGAGGAAGAGGGAGGCAACAGACCAACCCAAAAAGAATATGGGCAGAAGTAACATCAGAAAACTTCCCAAATATGGGGAAACAACCTGACATTCAGGTAACTGAGGCATAGCAATGCAATTAAAACTGATCTCAGACACATAATAGTTAAGATCCCAGAAATTCAGCATATGAACAATATACTAAAAGCTACTGGAGAAGCAGAATAGATCACATTTAAAGGAAAACCCATCAGAATAATGGCAGATTTCTCCTCAAGAACCATTAAGTGAAGAAAAGCATGAACCAAAGTAATTCATGTCCTCCAAGAAATAAAATTCAACAAAGATTGATATAGCCTGAAAAACTCTTAAGTTTAGTGGAGAAGTGAAATACTTCCATGACAAACAACAAAGAAGTTCATGATGATCAAACCGATCCTACAGAGAATATTAAAATATATTCTACAAAAGGATCAGAATACCCATAATTCAAAGAACAACAACAGAGAGAAAAAACTATTAAATACAGGATAAAGGTAGAAAATCAACAATAGAAAAATAATATGATAAACCTAGACCAGTAAATATTGAGTAAAACCACCACTGTAAATGGACTCAAATCAACAGTTAAAAAAAAAAATAGGCTGGCAGAGTGAATAAAGCAACAAAATCCAACAATATGCTATATAAAGAAACACATTTAACCCATAAAGAAATTCATAGGCTGAAAGTGAAAGGATGGAGAACAATACTAGATCCTCTAGGTCTTTAGTAAAAAGCTGAGATAGCTCTTCTATTTTCAGACAATCTGGACTTCAAACCAGGAATGATCAAACAAGGTAAAGAACGTCACTATATACAGGTTAGAGAAAAAAAATCAAGGTGAAATAACAGTCCTAAATATGTATGCACCAAATATGGGAGTGTCCAAACATATAAGCCAAATTTTAAAGAACATGGGAAAATCTAATAACCAATGCCACAATCTTAATAGAGAATCTTATTTTTAAAAGATAGGTCAGGCAGACAAAACATTAGCAAAGTGATAGCAGAACAGAAAGAAACCTTTGAACAAATGGACTCAGTGCACATATACAGTATACCACCGAACAACATCTGAATACACATTCTTTTCTGCTGCACATAGGACATTTTCTAAGATAGACCGCATACTGATCCATAGATCATGCTTAAGTATATGCAAAGGAACAGAAATTATGCCATGCATAATGTCTGACCAGTGCTCAATGAAACTGGAAATAAATGACAAACTAAGTAGAAAATGTAATAAGAAATTTACTGACATAGAAAAACTGAATTCTTCAAGAAATTTAATCACAATACTCCTCAAACCCTTCAATGAAATTGCAAAGGAAGCAAAACTCCCCAAAACCTCCCTGGAGCCAAGTATGATACTAATACAAAAACAAGATAAATATTCAACCAAAAAGGGAACTGCAGGTCAATCTCCTTCATCAACATAGATATAAAAATATTCAGCACAATACCCGCAAGTAGAATACAGCAAATCATCAAGAAGATTATACACCATGATCAGCTAAGATTCATCCCAGGGATGCAAGAATGCTTCAACATATGCAAATCTATAAACATAATACACTCTATCAGTAGAACCAAACCCATAAACATGATCATCTCAATTGATGCACAAAAGGCCTTTGACAAAGTCCAACACTCATTTATGAACAAAGCCCTGCAGAACATTGGACTAGATGGCCTCTACCTCAGTCTGATAAAAGCCACGTATGACAATCCAATAGCCAACGTAATTCTAAAGGAAAAACTGAAATCTTTTACTCTCAAATCATATATAAAACAAGATGTCCACTATCACCACTCCTATTTAATATAGTTCTGGAATCATTAGCTAAAGCCATTACAAAAGAGAGAAATAAAAGGAATAAGAATAGGTAAAGAACAAGTTAATATATAATTATTTGCAGATAATATGATACTTTATTTGAAAGACCAAAAACTCCACCAAGAAGCTCCTAGCGGCCGGCGCTGCTGTCCCCATCAATTCTGAGAAGTGTGCATTCCCGGTTCCTTTTGCTTCTAAATCCAAGAGGGCCAGTCTCAAGGATCAGCTGATTGTGAATCTCCTCAGGGAGGAACAGATGTCCCAGAATAAGATCACCGTTGTTGGGGTTGGTGCTGTTGCCATGGCCTGTCCCATCAGTATGTTAATGAAGGACTTGGCAGATGAACTTGCTCTTGTTGATGCATGGAAGACAAACTGAAGAAGCGATGGATCTCCAACATGGCAGCCTTTTCCTTAGGACACCAAAAATTGTCTTTGGCAAAGACTATAATGTAACCGCAAACTCCAAGCTGGTTATTCTCATCACTGGAGCACATCAACAAGAGTGGTAGAGCCTCTTTAATTTGGTGCAGTGTACTGTGGACATCTTCAAGTTCGTCATTCCTAATGTTGTAAAGTACAGTCCAAATGCAAGTCGCTTGTTGTGTACAACCCAGTGGATATCTTGACCTATATGGTGTGAGAGATCAGCGGCTTTCCCAAGAACCATATTGTCAACAGTGGGTCCAATCAGGATTCAGCCTGCCTCCACTATCTGATGGGAGAAAGGCTGGGTGTGCACACCTTCAGATACCATGGCTGGATCCTTGGGCAGCATGAAGATTCCAGCGTCCCTGTGTGGAGTGGTGTGATTGTTGCTGGTGTCACCCTGAGGAGTCTGCATCCTGAGTTAGGAACCGATGGGGACAAGGAACATTGGAAAGAGGTTCACAAACAGGTGGTGGACAGTGGCTATGATGTGAACAAAGTAAAAGGCCATACATCCTGGGCCACTGGACTGTTGGTGACAGATTTGGTAGAAAATACAATGAAGAATCTTAGGAGGGTGCATCCAATTTCTCCCATGATGAAGGGTCTCTGTTGAATCAAGGGTAATGTTTGCTTTAGGGTCCCCTGTGTGTTGGGGCAGAATGGGATCTCTGTTGGTGTGTAGGTGACTCTAACTCCTGAGGAAGAGGCATGTTTGAAGAAGAGTGCAGATACCCTGTGGTCAATCCAAAAGGAGCTGTAGTTTTAAAGTCTTCCATTATCACCATGTCACTATTTAGGCTACAGGAGGATTTAGTTATAATTGTGCTAGTTGTCTTTTTTATCTGACTCGTGATTGAAGCAGCGTTGTTAAGATGGCCTGGAGAAAAATTCAGTTTCCAAAAGTTAGAAGTAGAAATGGTTCACAAAACTCCACAGCTGTGTCCTGATGCCAGATGTTGCTGCACTTGTAGTCCTGATTAGTATGAAGTAGCTCAGCATCTCTGAGACACTTGCTGTGTAGGCTCCAGTCACTCTTCCAAAAGATGTGTGTACACTGTTACACAGCTTCACCCACCAAGCCTTGACTGACCTTTCCATAGCTTAGGATTCAGTGTACTAATCCCATACCACATGTCTTATGCATAACTGTTTTAAAGGAATATATATATATATATATATATATATATATGTACATATATATATATATTGTTATATATTATATATAGTGCACATTGCCATGTAATATAAACAGGTCTGCATATGAATAGTGCAACCCAGTGTCACATCAACTACAATACCAAATAAATGTTGCCCAGTGATTACTGTTAAATAAATAAATAAGAAAAAAAATTAAAAAACTAAAAAATAAAAAAGAAGCTCTTAGAATTGATAAATAAATTCAGTAGCACAGCAAATTATAAAGTCAATACTCAGAGATCAATCATATTCCTCTACACAAATAAGAAACACACTGATAGAAAAATAAGACAAACAATCCCCTTTGCAATTGCACCTTCCCAAAATAAAATATCTAGGAGACAATCAAAGGAAGTAAAAGATCTATACAAAGAAAAGTACATCATCTGAAAAAAAAAAAAAAAAAAAAAAAAAAAAAAAAAAAAAAAAAAAAAAAAAAAAAAAAAAAAAAAAAAAAAAAAAAAAAAAAAAAAAAAAAAAAAAAAAAAAAAAAAAAAAAAAAAAAAAAAAAAAAAAAAAAAAAAAAAAAAAAAAAAAAAAAAAAAAAAAAAAAAAAAAAAAAAAAAAAAAAAAAAAAAAAAAAA
>PVJA010006044.1:0-27318 GCA_004027025.1 Myocastor coypus
TAGCACGGCCCCTCTCATTCCCTTTCTCCTCTTCCGTCTTCATCATACCTTTCCATTCCAGCTCCTACATCCCTGCCTCATGAAGCAAAAAGCACTTTCATTCTCTTTAACGAAATGTTTCCTTGGTAAGCAGGTCTCTGCCAATATCAAATCTTCGCAAGACCTAGAGGTACAGACCCAGTTCTAGGGCTGGAGAAACTAACCCTACAAGGGCAGGGTGACAATGTGCCTGTGCCAGGGGGCACCTCGATCCTCACTAAGAACTGGTTCTGGGAGGAATGACAAGCACCCTGAATGAAGAGAAGCCAAGAAAGCGTTGAGCCTGGAGACAGCAGCACGGCACGAGGCAATCAGCACCAGCAGCCTCCGGGTCCTGTACCAGATGAAGGATATATGCGCCTTCCTGTCCTAGGAGCTTGGGAGGCCAAGGTCAAGGGCCAGGACCTTGGGATCCCGGTGGCAGCTCCTTCAGCCACGGCGACATCGCGCTCTCACTCCTGATGGCTGAGGAAGTCCTCGGCCGGAGACCCTGCAGATGCTCATCACGGCAGCGATTCCCAGCCCCCGACACTGAGACCCCACTCTTACTGCTCAGTCACCTCCCCAAGGCCCCACCTTTTAACACTGTCGCCGTGGGCATGGGGGTTTCAGGGTGGGACACAAGCGCTTGGATGCCAGCCCCACGCCTCTGTGCTTGTCCTGAGAGTCCCACCCCACTTTGCCTGTGAGTCCTTGCTCCACGATCTCCAAATGCGCAAGCGCCCGCCACCCACATAAAATAACTTCTTTACGTTTGTCCTTGTCCTTCTCCCTTCTTGTCTTAGCAAAAGAAGGGGCTCTCCTCCTCCTCTGCGGGCTCTGCCTCTGCCAGTTCTTAGATTTCATTCCTTTTCTGCCTCACCGAGGCTGAGAATTAGGCGTGGGGCCTCTCGGCACCACACCTGTCTCTCAAGGAGAGAGAGGAACACGGGAGTTTATGACATGCCGAGGCTGTGCGGGAGGCGAGGCGCACCCATCTGTAGTGGCGGCATCCGACACCGCATCCTACGCCTGCCTAATCCCTCGTCTCTGCAACGTCTCCTTGGCACTAAATAGCCACCGCTGTTTTCACCACAGCCTCAGCTCAGGCTTCATGCAAGTTCCGAGGCGGTGCAGCTGACCCACCCTTGAACCCCTGGAGGTGGCTGTGACTGACTCTGGAGACACAGCAGCAAAAAGCAAGACTCCCATGCTCCTTCCAGCCAAGTGAACGTGCCCCGTGTCTCCTATGGTCTAAATATTTTAGAAGTGTTATCGCATCTAATTGTCTCAAAAATCCTACCAGGAAGGAAATGGGGGCCATCGCTGGGGAAGGGCCCAGGAGGCAAGGAACTTGTCCAAGGACTCACGACTCATGCTTCCTGACGCTTCCTGAGTGCTAAAGTCTTACCCCGGAGTCAGACTTCAGGACACACAGGAGCCACGTCCTGTGCCATTCACCTGGGCTTAGCAGCACCTCCTCCAGGCTGCATCCCCTGAACCCTCGGCACGGAGGAGGGCGGATTTGGCCCATGGGCCTGCAAACCTTCGGCTGCCTGAGTGCAGCGCCTGGAGCAGCACACATAGAGTGTGCGGGCCGGTCAGTGCATCGAGGCAACGAGGGCACTGCTAGTGCAGCATTAACACAAGGCAGCACAATGACCCCAATTTTTTTAAATAAATAAATATTTATTTATTTGGTATAGGGCCCTCGCTATGCAGCTTGGGCTCATAGTGATCTTCGTGTCTCAGCCTCCCCGGTGGTGGGATTGCAGGCGTGCTCCACCATGTCTGGTTCTGGGGCTCGCATGGCCTGTGGTACTGGGGATTGAACTCAGAGCACTATGCTTGCCAAGCGGGTGCTTAGATGCCCAGCTAGCTCCCCAGCTCCCCAATTTTAATAGTTAAATAACAAAACCTCTCCTTTTCCTGCCCACGGATAACGATAAACGGCTGTCTACACAGCTGCATGCTGTAGGTAGGCTGCACTCCTATAGCTAGCGAGGGCTGTGTTTTCTCCACTGCATTGCGCAAGCAGGCGCAATGGCTGATGGGTGAGCTCAGCTGGATTCACCCCCCAGGATGGGAGGACTGAGGGGTACAGCAGTGTGCTCCTTGCACAGCAAACAACTCACACAAACATGAAAAAGGTCCATCCAAGTCGCAGGTAGAAGGCCACGTTCCTGGTGCAGGGGCTGTGGGCTGAACTCTTGGGAGTTGGCTGAAGGTCTGGAGTAGGAGGACGGAACTGGAAGGGTGCAGAACAGACACATGGACGGTCTGTGTAAGTTTCAGATCCCCGTGCGGTGCTGGAGATGCCAGTCAGGAGGGGAATGTGCAGTCGGACCAAACGAGACAAAGCGGACAGACCAAAGCAGGTGAACTTGAACGTGATTCCATGGCACCAAGGTTTCCAGCAATGTAGATTACTGAGGGTGAGAACTCAGAAGAAAGGCGTCTCTGGACTCCGGATAATGTCTCGGTTGTCCGTGAGGCTGGGAACAGGAGTCTGCCTTTGGAGACAGACAGTTTTCATTTCACTACACTGAGCTTGGCCGTGGCCTTTGAGAATGGCCACAAGGCCTGGAAACTATTTAGGATCAAAGCTCTGTGAAGATATGAGCGTTAAGGATTGAGAGGAACAGCGCCCTGGATGGAAACCAAGGACAGCACACGGTAAAGGTTTCAGAGTTTGTTCTGAGTCTGATTCACCAAATGCCATGACACATGGTCATCTGAGCAGAGACAAGAACAGGACACAGCGCTACAGGCAAGAACAAGGCCAGGCTTTGTGCAGCCAGCCCTGGCATTCAGAGCCCACACCAGAGACCCCCTGGTGGTGGGGACTCTTCCTGCCGAGAGGAGACACCTGGCCACTGCCCAGCAGCCACAGCCAGGAGCCTCTGCTCCTGAGTCACAGAGTAACTGACCACACAGCCAGTTCTGCTGAGCTGCCTGTGCTCAGCGCTGGCTCTGAGGGAGGCACACTCACCCCAGGGCAGGGGACCGTCTGAGGGAGGACAGAACAGATGCACTCCCAGAGCAGGCCACCCAGACCCCAGCATCTTCTGGAGGTACCTGGGCTTTTCCCTCCGCCCTCTCCCGCAGGCTCAACACGGGAGGCCTTGAAGGCACTGCAGACAAGGGGAAGGGCAGAGAGCACAGGACAGTCCTTGAGAGAGGAAGAATCCCCGCCAGGGCAGAGGTTCCGGTGGCACACCCATTTGAGCACTCAGCTTCGGGACAGGACTCAGGGTGGGGGCCAAATTGAGTTTGCCTTGAGAGGTTTCTTACCTCATATTCCTGGAGCCCCGGAAGACACCAAAGGACTCCACGTGGCTGTCACATCCTCCATAACCCTGAAGTGATAGCCTGGGAAGGGAGCCACTGCCTCCAAATACAGCCAGAGTTCCAGCCTGAGAAGGCATCGCTGTGAGAACAGTGCAGCCTCAGAAGAGCCCAGGGCCTCAGAAACGTCGACACAAACCTGTGTTCCTCTTTCTTTTATTTTTTTTGTTCTTTCCTTCTTTCTTTCTTTTCTTTCTTTCTTTTTTTTTAATTTTATTGCACTTGATAACAAATAACAATGTGACAGTTTCAAAACACGTTAGTTGTACACCACTGCCAGTATTTGATACAATGTATATTGCTGTCCTCCTAGTAGTTATACAGAGCACAGTGTGTAGATGAGATAATTCTTCTAATCATTATTGGTACAAAAAAATTTCTTCTCATTGAACTCACAGAAAGTAGTTGTATATATAGCCCAATGTTCCATAATCGCAGTGGGTTATTGGCAAAACTGGCGATGTCGGAAAAAAAAAAAAAATTGTTTTTTGAGTCAGTGGAGCATTCCAAGCTGGTGATTACAACTCCGCATACTAGTCTAGCTTTATGTTTTATGCCTTGTGGTTAAACTTTTCTGCTGGATGGTTAAGGGCAAGTTAAAGCAAGACCGAATAGCAAAACATGTATTTTTTTCTATCTTCCAAGGTCAGTCAAATCCCCTCAGGATTTACTTTGAAACCATGTGCAGTCCTTTGTAGAACCGTTGTTGATGAGTTATGGCCATTGCTTGACCAATTTGCTGTCTGTGAAAGCCTGAGAGAATGTTTTCTCTCTAGGTGACCCTCCTTAGGTACACTGTATATCTTCAGTCTGTTTCCTCAGCGGCCCCATAATTTCCTTGAACAGAAATTTGGGAAACCACAGAGTTACAGCGTGTTATAGCACAAGTTCTCTCATGTCCTGAGTTCGCACTGACCTTGAAGGGCTAGGACCAAGATATTGGCTCTCCTCCTCTTAGGACTCCATCGGCTCCAGAGCCAATACCTTCAAGTGGGAGTGATGCCCATCTCATGAACAGTCTGCGCCAAGGGAGCTGGTGTTCACCATCTGTACTTTCAGACTCTAAAGGCCTGAGAGTTGAGTTCCCACAAATGGTGTCACTGCCTTTAGGTGGCCTTTCCAGGTTTTATTATGGTCTTCTATATAAAATTATTTTTAAGTGGGTTATGTTTTAAGAATTACAACTCCTGTGCTCTCTTCAGTGAAGATATTCCACATTGCCTTCGTTTGCATGTTATGCTCCATTGGATTGCAAATTTATGAACAATTGCATAGCAAGTTTTAATGAATGCATTATGTATATGTGAGCATAGGAAAAATGCATAATGGACACCCTGAACACCGAAAGATGTTTGTGATGTTGCAACGTGATGCCACGTTTTCATGAGATAGGGTCTTCCTTCCTCAGCATACATGGCTGCAGTGATTTTTGATTCAAAATGGAACTGAAGGCTGGGCATGGTCGTGTGCACCTGTAATCCCAGCACTTGGGAGGCAGGAAACAGGAGGATCGCTATGAGTCAGAGCTATGTAGTGAGACTCTGCACAAAATCAAATCAAATAAAATGCAGCTGAGAGGACAACTACCGCTAGAGAATTCCTGGAAACGTGTAAATAATTAGCTTGACTACATCCAATACCTAACATTTAAATTATAAATCCTTTGTATACAAGGCCAGCTTGAAACACTTTAGTGCAACTAAAACTGAAAGATACAAAGGCGAGCCTCTGATTTCATCCTTCCTCCTACCAGAAGTGCTCATGGCCAGAGCTAAACATGGGCCCCCACAGGCAGTTTTTAATTTTATAAAATGTGATTGCAGCCTCTGGACCATAATGAAACGTGTCCACTTACTACGCCGATAACGCGTGCACTGCCCTGCCAGTGGCATCATTTTTGTTTGGGACTTTAATATTAGAACGGTTCAAACTCTAACATGGCTCTCTGTATGCTTATGATCTCAGGATTTCTTTTCACAGATGTTTCCAAATGCTCAAGTGGAAGCTGGAATGTGTTTAGATATTTTAGCGATGTGGGACCTCTATTTAACTTACTGAGAGCAAGGCATATTGCTTTTTTATCTTCCTAAAAATCCAACAAAGATAAGGATTCAAGAGACAGTTGCACAGAGCCCAGTGTCTGAAAGTCTTGCTCTGTGTCAATATGATTATCTGGTTTCCCTGAGCGACTGAAATCCCAGATGGCTTCAGTGTCCCAGCTTGGTGTCATGTGTTTTAGACCAGGGACACTCTCTGTTTCAGCGCCACCTGATTTTAAATGTAGCGTCCATACAGTGCTCGCCTGGCAGAGGCAGGAGGGTGAACCAGAGTGTGGCTGATGTTTCACCCCCTCTTTGCTAACCTCTGGTGAGAGCCAAGCTCTTGCAATATTGTTTCCCTCCTGTCTTAGTTACTTTTCTATCATTGCTGGGACAAATACCAGACACTTAAAATGAAGGAAGGAAAGGTTTATTTAGCTCACAGTTTGTGGAGGCTTCAGTCCATACTCGGCTGGCCCAAGGCTGAGAGGAGCCAGGCAGAGAGCATCCAGTTAATGGCAGGGGAACAGCAATAATCACAACAGAGGCAACAGAACAACCAGGGAAGCACAGCGCAACAGCTCTAGTCTCTCTGTCTCTCTTTATATTACATTCACACTCTCCACTTCGGCAGTATCTGCCTTAGGCTACACCCATAATCCCAGAAGTACTTAAAACACATAATCCCAGGGATCATGGATCAAGTCTCAAACTCTAAATCAGTACTATATCACATAATCCCAGGGACTCACGAGTCAAGTCTCAGTCCATAGAAGTCCCCACCCAGGACTGCATGAGGCTTTGGGGGAACAACTAAACATAAACCCTAATACCTACTTTGATCCACTTATTGTAAACTTTGTATTTCTTTTTACTAAAAGTAGTTGGGGAGTTGGGGGAGTAGCTCAGTAGACTAAGTGCTTGCCTGGCAAGTGAAAGGGCCTGAGCTCAATCCCCGGTTCCACAAAAATAAATAAATAAATGAATGAACGAATGAATGAATGAATGAATGAATAAATAAGGAGTTGAAGGATGATCAGATCCTTAGTCAACCTTAGGTAGTGAAATTGGGTCCTACTTCCATATCAAATACTTAAAACATAAGAAAATTAGGGCTGGGGTTATAGCTCAGCAGCATAAGCACCAGCCTGGCAAGTGCAAGGTCCTGAGTTCAGTACATAGTACAAAAAAACAAAACCCACAAAACAACAAAACGTTAATATTCACAAATATTTTGTTTTAATCAGATTTCTTCTGCAAAAAAGACCTGAGCGGGCAGAGTTTTAAGGAAGAAAGTAAGTTCTTAGCACACTGCTTCAAGAAGTCTAGGGCTATGGCAGGAAGAACTTCACAGTGCCCACTGTGGTGAGCGTAGGAAGCTGCTCAGCTCCTCTCAGAAACAAAGGAAAAGTCAGAAAGAGGCCAGGACCCCATGATGTCACTTCCTCCCAGAAAGCCCGTTGAAGTTACTAAGGCTCCGTGAAATGTCATAGATTAGGGAGTAAACCTTCAACACATGGGCCTTCGGGGACGTTTAAAATCCAAACTACAGCAATTCTACTTTATCTGAACATTTAATTTTATCCAGGAAAACTCTTTCACTTTGAAAGTGCAATGTCTTTCTAATATATTAATGACCAACTTGATCACACGTTTGCCACCACTTAGCCTTCCTAATATAGTTTTTTCCTTACCCTGTGACTAAGTCATGACGCACGACGTGTGCTCGGGGTGTGTGACGAGGCCCCTGCTTACCTTGCTGCTCACGGCTTTGCACTGGGATTTAGTCTCCGCAGGGGATCAAGCACTCTATGATTTCTGACAATTCATAATTTACAAACGCATTTTCACGTGATCAAAAAATCAACAGTAATTCTTGTAGAGCAGCGATGCCATCCCCAAGCCAAAACCTCCGTATTTATCAAAATGCCAACTCTGCAATTAACCTGAATACTGAGGTTTTAGTTTAGAGAAACCAATTCATATTTCACCATCTTTTTTTTTTCTTTCTAAAAGAAAAACAAATAGTGGGTGGGCCATAGTTCTGGGCCTCTCAAAAGCCTTAGTTTTGTCCAGCCGTTACTCGGCTTTGTACAGTTCTCTGTTACCCTGAAGTGTTGACGTTGCCTGGTTACACTATGATCCCTTACCGCCCGCGCTCCGACAGCGGGGCTGCAGCAAGCCGCTTCGTGCTCTAGCGACAAAGCTTTGACATGGGTAGGGCCCATCTTACTGAAGAAGCAAGCATCAGGAAACACTGAGGTAAACATGAGACTTGGCGATTATTGAGAACTGACTGTAAGTTTGCTTTCTGGTTCATGACTTAGCCCAGAACGAGCGGTCAGAAGTGGATTTTCCTATCAGTCTCTGAAGTTGCTCTCAGAAACTTTTTTTTTTAAATCTTTCAGTCAGTGCAGCATTCCAAGCTGGTCACGAGAAGAGGACAAGGTCACATCTTGACAGTCATAGGCCAGGCAAGCTGTATCAGGCAGCCTCAGAGCTCAGCACAGATGCCACCTGTTTAGCCAAATTTTTCCTAATTGGGGCAGAATCAACTGCTTCTTTAATGTCTAAATCATATTATCTATCTCAGTGTTCCCATTTCAGATTTGTGGTTTCTGTGATGTTTGATAACAGCACGCGTGCTTAGGATAAGATACAGAGTGGTCCCTATGTCTCTGGCTCTTAAGAGGAATTCAGTGTGTCACTGGCACAAATCAGAATGGTAACAGAAATGTATGCATGGTGCCGGGGAAGCATACCGAGCTCACTTCACAACTGTGTTTGGTAAGTCTCACAGGGTGGAAGCACCTTACTGTCCCCCCAATTCCCTCATCAGGAAGCCAGAAAAGCACTCACGTGGAAGGTGCAAGAGCATCAGCAGGACCGGGTACCTGTCATTGTAGCACTTATATTTTTCAAAACCAAAGGTTGTTTCATAAAATGTATTGAATTCCTGACAAAAATTATATTTGACATGATGACGGCATGATTTTAAGATGTATGTTTACTAGTGCACACTTGAAGGGCCGTGGCTGTGCTCGCTGGGTCAGTAGGTGCTGGGCTGAGCAGGTGCCAGGCTGAGCAGGTGCCAGGTCGTGCAGGTGCCTGGGCATGCAGGTGCCAGGTCGTGCAGGTGCCAGGCTGAGCAGGTGTCTGGGCATGCAGGTGCTGGGCTGAGCAGGTGCCTGGGCATGCAGGTGCCAGGCTGAGGAGGTGCCAGGTCGTGCAGGTGCCGGGCTGAGCAGGTCTTCATCCTCTTTATTTCCCTTTCCTCTCCCCTCCTGTCTCATACCTCTAGATGACGCAGGAGTATCATTCCCAGTGACAGAGTAGTATGCCATTGAGTATATGTACCACATTTTCTTTATCCACTCATCTGTTGCTATATAGACTTATTTTTATTTTTATTTATTTATTTATTTATTTATTTATTTATTTACTATTTTTTTCCAGAACTGAGGGTCAAACTCAGGACTTTGCAATTGCCAGGCAGGCACTTATGCCTCTGAGCTATCTGCCCAGCCCCTAGATTTATTTTTATAAACAGTAGATTTTACTTTTCACAGCAACTTTACCTGTAAAACACATCACACTTGACAAACAAATCCACTTTCCAGACCAATATTTAGCTGTAGGAAAAGGGTCATTTGTAGGTGACCCACAGTTCTTGGAGAGTGAGAACAATGTCATCCTAAGACACTGAACTAGCTCCGTACACCACACACCGTCCGTTCTGCTTGGAGCGAGGAGACCTCAACACCCCGAGGAGCTCCACCAGCACTGCAGACCCCTGCAGGGAGGCCCCAGCGTCTCCATGTGCCCACTAATTAGAGAGACCCCAGGTGCACCCCAGGTGCTCCTGCAGATGCTGTCACCACGTGTGCCTCCTGAAGACGTGCCTTTCTTTCCATCTGTGCATCAGAATAAAAGACTCTAAAAGAAGGTGTTTTGTTTTAGAGTGCATTTTGAGGAAATTCTTCAAAGCCCTGTATTTCTTTGTTGTATTTCTAGGAAAATAAAAGTGCATCGTAGAGGCTTAGTCTTTATGGGCCTTCGTCGTCTTTGCGGAGCACAGGTGTGAAGCTAAAAAGACTCCACACAACTCAGCGAATTACACGATAAAAAGAGGACATGCGGCTCCTCCAGAACAAGGCGTCCGCGTTCCCTCAGCTTCACATTCCCAAAACTCCTCCATCCAGGTGTGGCCAGCTAGTGGCCTGCAGGCCACTTGGCCCCGTGTCATTGCTCCTGGTGCAGAGAAAAACCATAAGAAATAAAGGAAGCGCTGTTGCCGGTGCATGCTGACCACCTTACATGTGGAGAATTAGTGCCAAGCTCTGTGTTCCCTCAGAACAGGGGCTTTCTGGGTTCTTTTGGGTTCTTAATTCTAGAACTTTCTAAATGCCCATTCTGGCACACAGGAACACTGTTCAATTCCACAAATAACAAGAGGAACAGGAGGTAGAGGGAGGGTGGAAGGAGGACAGAGGGAGGTGGGGAGAGGGACATAAGAATTGAGATGTGTTATGAACATGGTCCAACTGTACTTGATGAATGTGGTCATTATGTACTGCAAACATGGGCAAATCAGCCTAAGAGAAAAGCCTCTCTCTCTCTCTGTCTGTCTCTCTCTCTGTCTCTTGCTCTGTCTTACTCTGTCTGTCTCACTTTCTCTCTCTGTCTCTGTCTGTCTCTCTGTGTCTCTGTCTATCTGTTTCTGTCTTTCTCTGTGTCTCTATTTCTCTCTGTGTCTATCTGTCTTGCTGTCTATCTGTCTCTCTCTGTGTCTCTGTCTGTCTCTGTCTTTCTCTGTGTCTCTGTCTCTTTGTCTCTCTCTGTCTGTCTGTCTATCTCTCTGTTTCTGTCTATCTCTCTGTCTCTGTCTCTCTCTGTGTCTCTGTATCACTGTTTCCCTATCTCTATCTGTCTGTCTCTGTTTCTCTCTGTCTCTGTGTCTCTGTCTCTGTCTCTCTCCCTCTCTCTCTCTCTCTCCCTCTCTCTCTCTCCCTCTCCCTCTCTCTCTCTCTCTCCCCCTCTCTCTCTCTGTGCTACCACCACCACTGCCACGTGCACTGTGGAGCTCCTCCCCTGGTGTGGGTGAGGCCTTTCAGTCATGATACTCAAGCACCATCTCAGTCACAGGCCCAGGCCCAGGCCCAGGCCCAGGCCCAGGCTGAGAGCAGCTCATCGCGGTAACATAGTCCACAGTCAAGACTGCCATCGCCCAACCAGTGGGTGTGTGACCCAGGTGGGACCCGCCTGGCCCTCCATAAGGTCAGGCAGACCCTGAGAAAGCGAGAGGCTCTTCTGCTCTTGGCTCTCAAGCTCAGAAGGGAGGCTGGGGAGGCCATCCTCTGTACCAGGAGAAAAAGTGTGTGTACAATGAAGTTAGCGCAAAACAAATAGAAAGGGCAAGGTCCAGGGAGACAGAAATGCAGCACAGGGGCTTTGCTAGCAGCCCTGGACGTAGGACATGTTCCACGTCCACCCCACATCGCAGATTTTCAGGGATGAGTTGACATTTTTTAGTCACTTATTTGCTTACTTATTTAAGCCGGCTTGGATTTGCATTTGGTTTCCTTTACTGAGAGCATGACTCACACCTTGAAAAGGCCACCTTTCTTTCGGCTAGGGCAGGCTCAAAAGCATGTTTCCTAGGGGTCTCCAGGAGCACATGAGAGGGCAGGGGCACCTCCAGGAGAGGCGACCACCGATGTGCAGAGCCCACAGGGCTCCCTGCAGAGCTGGCAGGGGCCTTCGGGTCCAATTGCACACCTGGGCAGAACAGCAATAAACCACGGGCAAAACAACTGGAGTGAAGGGCTGGAAATCGAATCTGCATCATCGGAGCTTTCATAGATGTGGACGCGAAGAAGCAGACCAATGAGCACTGTAGAATTCACCCTAGCCAATGTCGCACGTTCTCGTAAAGGGAAGTTCTTACAGCTAACTCCCAGCATTGCTGTTAAGCCAGGGTGCGAGAGCCCGTGGTTACCTGGATGTGAGATGCAGTTGCTGAGGACTTGGGAGGGAAGACAGAGGGGCCGCGCCAGAGAGAGGAGAATACTGACAATAAACTGCGGCCCGGTCCCAAGGCTTTCAGTGAGGGAAGCTGATGGTAAAGTGTAAAATTCTGTAAACAGTTGTGAGAAAGCAGGCTGCTTGCTACTAAGAGGGAGGGCTTAGGGTGCAGCCTATCAGAAAGGTTTGAGGTGGCTTCACTATGAAATCAGAATCGAGGGATAAGGTCCCCTCCCCCGATGGTAAAGACAACCACACCTCTATTTCCCTGCTGGGTGCTTGTGTTTTCACGTCTCCTAGAGCACGGGGTTCCCTAACTCCGTTTTAGATGCTCCCCGCTTGTACCTCCGCCCCCTTGGAGGCATGCAAGAGCTAAAGGTCTAACGCGGTACGAAGGAGCTTATGCTGCTTCGGAACACCAGAGTGAAGAGAGAAACTGTGCAGTCACTCCGTCCACAGCAGGCCCGACTAGGCCACACTTTCCCCGGGTACCCCTTGCCCCCGTGCCAGGTCCTGCACAGTGGAGTGGCCCCCCTTTTCATCTGCAGTGATGCAGATCTTAGGCAAATATTTGTTTCATAAATTGCTAAACAGGACATGGCGCTGGACTGGCCAGGTCTGAGCTCACAAGGAAACAGGATAGATATTTTCCTAGAGGGTGAACTCATAGTTATACAAGACATGGTATGATATTTTCTCCTAGTATTAGAAACTTTAAAAAGAAAAACAAATAGGTATCCAGAAGAAGAAACCTAGGATAGATAGACAGCTACTTTGTCCTAGCTCATTGAGAATAAAAGTTCATATTAATATTGTTTTGTTTTGTTTTGTTTTTTTTTTTTTAAAAAAAAGAATTTCAAATCAATCTGAAGGGTACAATAGATCTGGCAAAAGGGAATGGACCTGTTCAAAAGGAAGGAATTACTGAGATGAGGAGAAGGACGGAGGACAGGAGAGGGAGCGGGAAAAGAGACACATTTACGTACATAAGCACAACGTCTGAGACAGCGGTGCTGTGGATTTCTGCTGATCTATGGAAAGGAGCAGTTAACAATCTGTTTTAACTCCTTTTTCAATTCTTTTCCTTCTTTTCTTCTTAATGTCATTTTTTAAAAAAAATTCTCTTCTTACAATTTGACATGCATCTATCTGGTAATATGAACAAGTGATTGGAAGACAACACTATGCATTATAATACATACTGTGAAATTCATGTTATTTTGTTTAGTGAAATTCTACATCACTTGAATTTTTTCTGTTTTAATACTATTTTATACTCTTCAAAAAAATTTTTTTTAAATTATAAAAGAAAAAAATACCAAAGATATGGAAGAACTACAATTGTTAAAAACTGAGGAAAACTGTTTATAAAGAAACTGATAGATTATTCAGAGATAAATCACTAATAACCAGAATTACATGCAGTATTATTGAGAAACCTAATAGGCATTCAAATAGAATTTCAGAAAAAACCTCCTTACATTTCTTGATAGCTCTGTATAAAGACAACCACACTGTTCCCTCTTTATGAATAATATCAAAATAGCCAACTGAGAGCACATTTGACACTTTAATTCAAATCTCATTGAATATAAGATAGCCCAATTATTTTCAGAATTTTAAGCTGTATAGGTCAAGCAAACACTTAGCCCTAACTTTCATTATTATTATCATGGATTTTTCTCCTATTTTCAAAGATCTTAGCCTAAGGACCTTTCGGGGACAGCCACTTGAGGTGACAAGGATTTCTCACACTGGCATGTGTATCTAAACAGCTGCACTCATGAGCCCTCTCTCCTAGTGAATTTCTGATTCTGTCTTGGGTGCTCCAGTTAGCCAGCCTAGCTGTGATCCTTAGATTGTGCAAGTATTTAATCCTTCATCCTGGACAGGACAGCTTCTGAACGCCACCCCTGCAAGCAAAAGGAATGAGAGTGACGGATGCCCGAGGCAAGCTAAAAAGCAATGCTCAGTGATATCTCTGTCCACCTTGGAACCCGAGGCTGTTACTTTACAGGGTGATGGGGATTTCTGAGATGTGGTCTGAGGTAAGAATCATAATATGGGAGATTATCCTGGCTTATGCTCATGTGTCCCAGGTAATGCCACAAGTCCTTGTGCAAGGTAAAGGAAGCAGGACAGGGCTGCAGCCCTGAGGGCTGAAGCAGCCACGGAGGCCAGAGGCTGGGGACAGTCGGAGAGGTCAGAGACCAGGGGCTTGGACAAACTCTCACAAAAAAGAAAACAAGAAAAAACAGGTTTCCCCCCAGGAGGCCCCAGATGAGGCCTGGTTTAGACCTTTGATCTCCAGACTTTAAGAGTTCATTTGCCTCACTCCAAGCGACTGGCTTTGTGGCAATTACAAAAGCAGTGGGAAACTACCAGCCTCTTCTCCAGAGTTCAGCTGCTTTCCCCTCGGCAAGCATATCCCACTGGTGTCAGCAGGAGCTGGGCTGGCAAAACGGAAGGCTTTCCCTCCCCCATGCACCTCCGAGGCAGGGTCAGTGTTAAGACTTCCTCCCCACCAGACTTTGCTGTCAGCTTGGCTTCACGCCAGGCTGCTCCCACTCACAGCAAATTAGGCTCAATCCCAGCAGGTGGGATGGCAACAACTATGCCAGGACCAGGCTGGAAGCATGGATACAGTCTCTCACATGAAGCTCTACCACTATGCCTCCCTCAGACACCATTTTTCGTGTCCCTTCCCCTTTTCGTATTTAATCTGTCCATCTTCGTTATCATCACCACAATCCTTAAAAGAGCTAAGGCTTACATCATGCTAAACGTTGGGCGTATTATGCTCACATCATTTGATCCTTGCAACAACAGCAAGAGGGTGGTGCTGATGACCTCATCTCACACACACATGTTTTAGGCATGAAGAGGTCCACCCTATGCTCAAGGACACATAATAGGAGACGGCAGGCCTGGCGTTTAGTTTCAGACAGATTTCCGAGTCTTCCTGTTATGTTCCTCTGGGTAGAATTTTCACAGAAGGTGCTTGGCAGTGTACAGAGGCCCAGACACCGAGGCTCACACACTTGCACCCCGACTTCCAAACATTCCTGGGCGGAAGTGCTCAGGGCTCACATCACAGTTGCCAGTGTAAGAGTCTGTGCTTTATCCAAACCTCTGTGACACATAAAATTAGAAAGAAAAGGCATCCCCGCAAGCCGTCCTTGGGCTTTTCAGACCTAAATTAAAACTCTTAGAATTGATGTAGGACTGTAAGAAACTGGAAGAGGCAGGCGTGCTTTTGGAGGTGACTTCTAAGTGAATTTAGCCATGGAGTCTACAAGTGGCACTGGCAGCTGCATTTTCCGTAACAGCTCAGATGCTTTCCAACTGTCCTCAACAGTAGTGAAGCAGGAGGAGCATTTTTGGCCAGACATATGGAAGAGCTAACGTTTCATTAGAAAAGACATCATTTACGTGGTTCCTTACATGAACCACCTGCTAGCCTTGAGACACATGCAGACAGGTCCATCTAGGCCTGCCCGCCACACGCATGAGGTCCTCTGCTGTGTACTGAACTAGACAAGGTCGGGTTTGATTATCCACAGCACTGGAAGTTATAGACTGGTAGGACAAAGCAGGGCTACAAAAGTATTGAAGCAGGCTTGATGTTGCTGCTTTTCTGTGGAAAGGTGTATTTCCCATGTCGAAGTAAACGTAAGTGCCTCCTACTAACTCAGTGCTATCACAGACAAAGTAGAGGCGATGATAGGTCTTACATAAGCCCAATGATCTGATAAAGAAAAAGTAACATTTTATACATGAGAGTCTATAAAACTATCGATATATAGTTACTTAAGCTTTAATTGGACATAATTGTTTAATTCAATGGCAATGACATTAATATACAACCTATGCATTTTCTTCAGAACTATTAGAACTCAAGCAGATTGAATTGCTTGAGCAGTTTCAAACTTTTAACACATTACATCTTTATAAAGGATAATAATCTCAACTAATTATAATTGAATCATTCATATATTCTAACGTAGCTGAATTCATTGGATGTATATTGAGGTAAGAAGTTATGAGCACTTGTACAGAAAATTGTGCTTTTCTGTATAGAAATAGATTGTAAGTATACCAAAAGGTGAGTAGACTAAATGCTTATATCTGAGTAGCACCTCTGCTCCTCCCACCAGTGAACTGAAATTAGGAAAGAAGACGGAGCATCCAGTCATTTTCCTTCATACAGAGCAGCAGACGTGATTTCATGGATCCTTAGAGCACCAACTATAGTCCTGTCTTTATCAAAAGTCAAGACCAACACCCATGGGGTGGGGGAGGGAGCTTTGTTCCTGCTAGATGCAGGCTCCACAGGGCATCTCAATCCTGCCCCTTCCCCCACAGTTCCTGGGAGTTACTCTTTCTGGAAATGTCGGCAGGTTTTTCCATGCATGACTGTGCCCAGCCCAGTTCTGTGGGAGTTGTGGAGGAAGACAGGAATTTGGCCGGGGGGATTGAAACATATTTTTTAAAGCACACACACACACACACCAAATAACAACATTTAAAAACAAAACAAAACCTGATCTTAGATTTGGCTAAAGAACAAGAAGAACTGGCTTTGTAAACCAGGGCTTAGTAACTTTCCAGTACCCCACTGGTCTACTCCCACTGCAGGATCAGCACTGAAAATAAGGCTACTTCTAATCCGGCGGAGGCTCACTCCTAGAATCTGGATATTCCCATTCAGATCTCGGTCTTTTATCTCAGCTGACATATTTAAATGTGCAAGTGGGAAGAATTTCCCACTCCCTGCAGGAAAGGCCGCCCTATTACATCAAACCAAGTGCTATCACTTAAAAGTGGAAACGCCCCACCTGCCCCTAAGGCATACCACTTTCCAAAGAAGTCACTAACTTGTTCACTTATTCCAGGAATCAAGACCAGACCTAATATATTCAAAATTTAGCTTTTTATCTCATGCCTCCATCTTTAAAAGTTGGAAACTTTTCCATGCAAATAAAAGTGTGGAAGAAAAAAAAATATGTTCCACTTTCCAGAAAGGAATACAGTGCAGTTCATCTGAGTAATCATGCTGACTTCCAGCAGTTGTATGTTAAAGCTGTAATAAGAAACTGGTAGAATTTTTAAAAATACATGTACTTTAACCCAGCGTGTCACAAAACTGCTACCAGCTGAACAAGTACGTGCACTCGTGCCTGGGTCCTAGTTGCTGTCACTGTAGTTTGCAGGTATTCACGCCTGTTTCACTACTACAGGACTTTCATAGCTACTGACACACTTGTACAGCACATATAATTACTAACATAATCACGCTTACTACTCTGTGAAGCAAGCCCAGGAAAAACCACTTCAGGCTATGGGATTTTGAAGACAGAACTCACAAATGACAACACTCTATTTCTGTATTTCACCTCCCGCTCTCTCACTTCAGTAGGTAGCAAATTGGGTGTAAAATACTAATCATTGCCAATTAGAACTGCACTGTTTCGAATAGACACCTAGCAGCTGCAGTTGCGGGTCGGAGGTGGGACGTCCCCAGAGGAAAGGGTTCTTTAACCTGGCTTTGTCTTCCCCATTCTGCCTCAGCCATAAGAAGTCTGTAGTAGACAGTAGATAGGCTTGTTTTTAAGGAAAAGAAATGCACGGTTAAAATTAATCTGCAGTTCAACAGGCAGTTTGGGAATAAACTGTGTGTCCGATTCTACACAAAGATCGTTGCCTTATGAAGTAGGGCACTAAGGGAACCTGGAGCTTCCGGATAGGTGATTACTTCCTTTGAAAGTGAGGGAACTATGTCACGCTGCCGTCAATGCAACTGGACAAGCCCCACACAGGCCACATTGCTGTATTCGCTGTTGGGCCAGCCAAAGCCCTGACAGTCCAATATTCTACTGAATTTACGGAAAGTTGATGACAGAGTTATTTGGAAGTAGCTTTCACTTCACTCTGTTTTGATTTTCAAAAATTGGGCAAAGATCATATTCCGTGAAGTTTCCAGAGTCAATAATTAGCATTCAAGCACGCATAACAGGAAATTATAGGTAATACCTAATTGTCACAGTGATTTATTTCGAAGGCTGGCTTTATCGTAGAATTGCAAATATTTGGCAGCTTAGTAAAAATTGACTGCAAAGTGATATTGATTTATCAGAGACAAAATACTGGTAAGATAGAGAGCACACAAATATTATTTTTACACACAAATTCAACCTTAAGAACCCTTTCATCTTAGTGCTTTCTGCCATTTGAAAAGAATTACCTGAGAATGGGTAGCTTGTGTAGAGTGGCCCATAGGCTTCTAGGCTGGTAAGTCACACCAGGGAGCAGGGCCAGAGCTGACTTAGGTCTTTTCTTCTGTTAGCAAAGCCACAGGCCACCCCCAGGACCAGCACCCTCGTGATATCTACCAATCCCAAGTAACCAGCATCATCAGTGGACGAATCTGGGCAATCATTCCGTTTCCCAAATGTGGGATTGTGAGAAACACAGAAAGCCACAGTGCCGTGCAAGCAGACAGCAGATGCAGAGGAATCCCTGCAATGCCTAGCCCTGAGGGTCCCCCCCTCTGGGCCAAGGACATCTTTTGAGGCCACTGCTACCCCACCGAGAAGAAACGGCAGCTTCATTTCTAAAAGGGCTGAAATAGTCCTTGCCGAGATCAGTCTTCTACGCACACTTCCCTCCACATGGGTGTCATTTTTAATCCAGCACAGTGTCTGGAGAGCCACCTCACTGAGGTGGCCGTGTTTCCATCCATGGACAGAGGCTCAGCCAGGTGGCCAGAAGCGCCAGGAAGCAGGTGGAGGTGCTCAGCTGTGTTCACGGCACCCAGAAAGGTGTGCGGTACCCTGAGCTGCCCCGGCTCAAGCCTCTGCCTCTCCAGACACCACCTGTTCCTATGTGCACAGGTCTGGGTGTCTCCAACCTGGAGGGCCCACATTGCATAACTTCTAATGGAATGTTAAAAAAAAAATATCCAGGGGGATAAAAACAATCACAACAGACACAAAAGCAAGCCATTATTGGTTACAGAAGAATACCCAGAAACCAGGCCAGTGGAGTTGTGAAATTTAAAGTTCTTGCTATAAAAGCATTTTGACTGCTAAGAGGATTTGAGAAACAGGTAGAAAAGAAAATTTCTCCATCGAAGTTTGGAACAAAGCAGCTCCCGTGCTGTTGGCTGCATTAAGTCACAGAAGATGCTGCGGTTGGTGGTCTTCTCGTCTTGTTCCCACCATCAGTATGGGAGCCCAGAAGCTTTCATTCTAAAGACTAATGCGGTCATTTTGTTCATGGCATGCCACCCACCCCATCCACAGCAAAGCTAATGCTGCAGAGTGCAGCAGGTGGCTGCGGGGTAGTAGTGCAGACAGGGGTGGCTCAGAGCGCACAGAGTGCAGCGGGGGACAAATGGGCAGAGAGGGGAACAAAACCAGCAGGTGCCAACTGCATCTCATCCTCATATTAGAAAATGTGAGGCCAAGGAAACTTGAGCTCCTGAGACAGGTAAAATGTGAGAAGAGACTCCTGTGATGGAGTAAGTGAGGATGCGGTGCACAGCGGCCTACACAGCGATGCGAAACGGGGAAGCCAACAGCTGTGTAAAATTTTAAAAATTTAAATTTATTAGGATTCATTAGTAACACAATTACACAGAATAAAGTTCAGGAATTCATCAACGATGGTCACCAGTATGTGCTTCTTTGTGGCTTTTTCAACCTTATCTCTCATTCAAATTTATTCATATCATAGTTAAATTTCAGTACAGAGCGCACAACGCAGTTCTGACAGGTCTTCCACCAGGAAAATGAAGGAACACACGTCTTTCATGAAAGGCACATAAAGAATCTAACTAACACATTGAAATAATTTGGTTACTTGGAATTTCTTCACATTGCAAAAAAAAAAAAAAAAGAAAAGCCCCCAAAGAAACAGCTAAGAATGTAGTTTATGCCTACCCATATGCATGTACACAGGTACAGTAAACAAACGGACAGAGAACTTTGGAAACTACTTACCACAGAAGCTTACTGTAAGATTCAGATTTTCAGAATAAGTAACCAAACAAACAAACAAACAAAAAGGAAATGCAGTGGTGAACACTGATCGTTTTGTTAAAACAAGGTCACAGAAACATGGTAAATAATCAAAAGACAAAAGTCGCTATCAAAGCTGAGTAGCTGATACAGAACACTTATTTGCACATACAATTACACAATCACTGACTTGGTTAAGTACTATTACTCGTGTTCTAAATGTAACTGTCCATTTAGCTCACAAAAATAATAGAATAATTTAAAGCAAAGGCAAGGAAAATTCAGTATCTAAGGGAGAAAAATTAAACAGCATAATAATGAAATTCCCAAGTAGCGACATGGATGGACACAAAGCTTGCCTCACACCAGCAAGAGCGCCTGAGGAGCTTGTGTGGTATCCTCCAAATGCGGAGCTGTCACATATGCTAAGTACGAGGGATTTCCCAAAGGAAATACACAAATGAATGTCTCAAAATTCATTATGCTAAAATTTTTGTACCCACAAAAATCCTTCCTGCCTTCACCCAAACTTAGTTACAAATAAAAATGTACTTGTTTAAATTGTATAAAAGTAATCCGGCGTCACCTTTAAGGCAACACGCAATACTGTATATTAAAATTCAAAAGTGAAAACAAACCAAATACAAATTAAATATTTGTAAGATTGTACAGTTTCAAAAATCTCAAATTTTACTGTTTTCAACCAAATCTACTGTTGAATCAGAGCCGCATGCACTCTTTAAAGAAAAATTAAAATGTATATAATTTTAAAATTATTGATCCCAAGGCATGTAGGTTCATCCTCTCTAACAGCATTGCAATAAAACCCTAAATTTAAAGAACAAATCATGGTATTAAAATAGTCTGTACAACGTTTGTACAAATCACATTTTTATGAATATAAGTATACATATAATTCAAGGTAAGGGCTGTGACATTTCCTAATGTTAATTACCATACCTAACACTTTACAGGACACTAATGTAAATAAAGCTTTTGAAAACTTGCAAACAGGGAATAGTCTGTCATTCGGCACAGGGTACTTAACATGTATGCTATTTCCCAAGCCATCACACTAGAGCTGTAAGTGACCACTCTTAAAACCTAAAAGTCACGTGGAAAGATAAAGTCATAAATGCGTTGTCCACACAGTTGCATATTTACACTTACACAGACATGACCCGCACCCTAGAGTCCAGCCTCAACACGGTCCCCCTTCCCTCGCTCCTGGCAGGACCCCCCCTCAGCATCTCCGAAAGGTTCTCCAGCGACCCTTAGCTAAAGAAACAGAACAGAACGACTTTGGTCAAGCCCTAGTGCGCGTGCCACATGCTACATTCTGTGTCGCTGCAAGACTCTAGCCTAGAGAGACCCACGGGAAGTACTCATTTGGTCTGAAAATGCATTGTACCGCGAACGGCAACACTTAGAAGAGACCACAGTCCTTTAGGTTATTCTTGATGATGACGTCAGTCACGGCGTCGAACACGAACTGCACGTTCTTGGTGTCGGTGGCACAGGTGAAGTGGGTGTATATTTCCTTCGTGTCTTTTCTCTTATTGAGGTCCTCAAACTGGCACTGAATATACGCAGCTGCCTCTTCGTACGTGTTGGATCCTGAGGAGGAAAAAGCGAGGAAGCGTCAGGCGAGGTGTAGGCACGTATGCTGTAAGCAAAGCAGACCTTAAAATACCGAAGGCAGTTTTGTATAAAAAAAGTGGGGTCCCTAGCCGAATTCTGAGAGGGTGAGAGAAGTGATTTCCTCTTTGTCAGTCTGCCCTGTGACAATCACCTCTAAAAGGCTGCACTTTTAAAAAAAATTTATTTAATTAAATTTTTTTTTTTAAGGCTGCACTTTTATCTTAACACTTAAACATTTCCTTGTATGGCTTCCCACGTTTGCCTGCTCTGGATTCCCGCCAGAATCTCCACCAGACACCCTCCCTTCCTCTTCCCCATCCTCCACGTCCCAGGCCACGACTCTCCCAGCCCCTGTTGTGGGCAGCGGTGGATCACCTAGAGGGCAGGGAGTGCCCAAAGCGTGCTGATGGACCGTTCTTATTCATGATCTTTTCCCACTCATTTGTCTTGGTCCAAAAACTGAGGAGGAAAAACACAATGTGGACTGAGGCTGGGTTGCACCATGCCGGTTCCATGTTGCTTTTGTACTTGCTGGAGACTTTCTCCATTATATTCAGTTCAGGAACTGCCCGGCCTCCCCTGAGGACAACTGCACAGACTCCACCTGCACCGGGCGGAGTGCGCTCCTGAGGGAGCGATTACCCTGCCAGTCAGCCACAGAACTGGCTTCGCTTGAGGAAGCAACTTAGAAAGTTCCTTACTGTGGCTGGCCAATAAGCCCCAAGACTCCGGTGGGCAGCTGCTCCCTGAGCAGGAAGCCTACAGCTGCACACGGCAACTTGAGGCACTCTCCCCTTCCTGACAGAAAGGCCAGACTCACAAAACCCACAGGTGATCCCGACGATGCTTGAACAACAGTTCAGGTGCATCGATGAGGACAAAAGTCAAGCTACGGATTGCTCTGCACAAGTCTGGGGGGGGGGGGCCTGTGTGGTTCGTTGAGATTGAGAGTGGGCATTCGACCCAAGGCCTTTGTACTGAGCTACATCCCTGCCCTTTAAAAAAGCAATTCCATGGGACCTCAGAGGAAAGGGATGAATGAACTGCAGTGCGTCTAAAGAGAGTCACCCAGAGAAAAACATTCTCTCAGGCTTTCACAGAAAGCAAAATGGCCAAGCAATGGCCATGACATTCATCTGATGATGAAAATATGTAATATAACCATTGTTAAATTTAAACAATAAAAAAATTGAAAAAAAAAAAAAAAAGTAATTCCAGTACATAGTCTCGCTAAGTGGCCCTGGCTTAACTCAAAGTTTGCCACCCCAGCCTCAGCCTCCTGGAGTGCTGAGAAGACAGACGCATGCCACTTCCAACCAGTCAAAGTGCTTGATGTCTTAGCTCAAGGGTTGGCGGCACTTGTGCACGTTTTGATTTCACAAGTTCAGTGAGTCACACCGCTGCTGACTGTGGGTCTGCGTAAGTGCTGGTGAACCCACACAGGACGGAGTAACAGACGTTGATTCATGGAACGACAGAACACTTGGGGCCAACGTTCGCTTGCAGCCCGTGCAGCAGCGTCTCTTGTAGTGCCACCCAGAGCAGCGAGGCTGGCTTTCAGGGTCCTGTGCTAGCCAGCGTGCTTGGGCTGCTTGCTCCACCTTGGCTCACTCTGCACCCGGCCCCGCCTGGTGGCTCGCCCTCTCCTACAGACCCCTCAGGCTGCAGGCTCTCTCCACGGCTCCGCTTCCCCACACAGCCTCCCAGGGCTTAGGTCACCAGGACTCAGCTCTGGAGGCAGTAGCCTGTCCTAAGCCCCCAGGCTCCTTTCTGTGGTGTGCCACGCCCCAGGCCATGCACATGGAAAAGGGCCCTGGGTGTGTCCTGAAGCACAGTGGCAGCCTGGACAGTGGAACTCTAAGAAGGGACAAAAAAGGAAAGCAGGAGGCACCGCCCTTCAGTAAGCATCCATCTCACTCTTGGGTCGCGGGGAACCACACTGTGTCCGGAAAGCCTAACGGGCCTGGTGCTCCGTGAGGCCGAAGCCATGGTCAGTGTCTCCTCGGCCCAAGGAAGCGAGTGCATCTCTAACTGAAACATGTATTTGAGGAGACAGCTCCTGCAGGGTGCACAGCCCAGGGAATTGCTCCTTCCAGACAGTTAAATGCCTGGACCCCAGAGCCAGGCCAGACATGAGGGGCCTCAGGGGCTCATTGCTGGGACTCGTTTGCAGACTTGAGGAGATAGCAGTGAGGTCTTTGTGTGTGTCTGTGTGTGTGTGTGTGTGATGGAACTGTCTTCAACAAAATATACATAAAGGAAGCTAGAGAACTGGGATGGCAATTATATAATCACAAGGAAAAGTGAAGAGATTTGGGGAATGAAATAACGCATTTGAGAGAGTCCCAGGGCCTAAAGGCACACGCGTTCAGGCAGCAGCTGGCAATGCAGAGTGAAGCTGCAGGGAGAAACTGGGGCTGAGCAAAGGGTTGGCGCAGTGGGATGGATGGGAGGACACAGTGTGGGGGCTGCAGGCGAGGTGAGGGACGCGGGCCCTGCAAGGCCGGGAGCAGACAGGCAGGCGGGCGGGCCGGTGCCAGACCACAAGAAGCGCAGCCGTGAGGGCTGTGCATGATTCCTGCAGGTGGCGGTGACAGCCAGGGAGCTGGAGCTGAGGCTGACGCAGGGAGCCCTGGGGCGACAGTGATGAAGAGCGTGAGAGCGGGTTTTATAGTCTCAACACCGGAGCCATGAAAGAACCACGCGATGATCTTCCTCTGCAAAGATTCTGGAACGCACTGTACATTTGCAAGGGAAGGGCTAAGAAGGCCGTGCCCGGTGCACAGTGGGCCCCGGGGTACGGCGGCTGTGGAGTCCTCTGGGGAAGCCAGTGTTGTGTGCCAGCACACGATGCCTGCCATACCATAAAGAATGGCAGGTTGAAAACGAGAGACTTGGGCCCGGCAGGATGGCTCAGTGGTCTAAAGCGCCTGCTTAGGAAAGCTTGGGTGGCTGCAGGGACCACGGTTCGATCCCCGGCACCACATGCTACACCAGCCCTGCCCTCAGGGCAGGCTGAGCCAGCCATAAAAATAAATAAACAAGCAAACAAAGGTTCTGAAACAAACAAAAAAAAAAAATTAAAAGAAAACAAGAGACTCAAGCCTGGGGACACAGAGCCATCTCGATGCCAGATAACGTCAATTCAGAAACTGGATTATAAATGGCGTTATTTCCCGGAAATGCTTTGGAGCAAGGAGACCTGTGATTCAGTGATGTCAGAGAAGCGAGTAAGAAGCGAGCCGTTTGCAAGTGCCGGACCGCTGTGGCTGAGGACACACACAGTGGAGCCGGCCGCAGAGCGCAGTGGCTTCCCTGCTGGCTCCCGGGAGAAAGACATTCAGCAGGGTGCAGCTGTCAGCTGTCGTCAGGGCTCCAGGAGTGAGGACTGGGCTGGGCGCCTGCTCAGGCTGCAGCATCCCACCTCACAGGACTTTGCCACATGGCCCAAAACGAGGTAGTCACCATCCCTGATAAAATTAACTTGATGCGGCGCTAACGCTGCTTATAAAGCAAGGTGCTCCTGATACTTTTCTCAATTTTAAAGAGAAGGATGGGGTAAGGCTAAATAACAAGCCTAAATAACAAATCTGAATAGCTGGAGTGAGAGACCACAGAAAGCAGTGGTGAGCATACCACCCCCTTTCATGGGATACAGTTCTCACTGCTAAATGGGAGCTATAAAAGTGAGTTGCTCCACTTTAATGAAGGAGGAGTGAGACGGGAGCCAGGTGTGTGCTCGTGTGTGTGTGTGTGTGTGTGTGTGTGTGTGTGTGTGTGTGTGTGTGTGTATGCGTGTAAAATAAGAGCGTGGTCCCCAGCAGCTACTCTGATGCAGTCCATACTTGAGCCCGAGTCTTGATTTCCCTGATAGGGCACTGAGGTCTAGCCAGATTAGTGGCCTTGTTCAATATCAAAGGAATTTTGGAGAAGCCAGGACTGTTCTGCAGACCTAGTCTCCTCACTCCAGAGCACTCTCCATAGTAGAAAAACCAAAGTACCAGGCCTTGTCTTAACATCAAAGTTCAGATTTCCTGGGAAGCCTCCTGCCACCCTCCTCTGGCTCCTTCCCCTTTTTCTTCTTGCAGCCTGGCTGCTCCCTGCGAGCAGCCTGTTCCCTGCCTCTGTTTCCTTCCTGTGTCCCTTGGAGTCTGTCCTGGAAAGTGAATAGTCAGCAGTCAATCTTGGCGCTGCAGACCACAGTACACCAGTCCCAGGACACACAAGCCACACTTAACGGCAGCCAGCCCCGAAATGCCCCCCCACACCTCCCCGCTGCTCCTTAGGATGCATGTGCTAATGTGCTATTTTCCATAACCACATCCCCATCTGAACAATGACCTGTGGTCAAAAAAAAAAAGAATGTTGAGGAAATCTAGAACTCTAGGAATGACAAAATGACAAAGCTAAGAAAGCCGGAGCAGCAGCTGCGGTCTTGCTTTCAGGGACGTCTCCCTCAGCCACACGCACCGGGGTATGTCACCCACGGGAAGTCCAGTACCTGCGTACTCTGGGTAGCATATTGTGAGAGGGCTTTTCTTGATCTTTTCTTCGAAGAGATCCTTTTTGTTTAGAAACAGTATAATGGATGTATCCGTGAACCACTTGTTGTTACAGATGCTGTCGAACAGCTTCATGCTTTCATGCATGCGATTCTGCAAGGGAAGACAGCGTCAGACTCTAGCCCGTAGCCGGGGGAGGAGGGATGTTCCAAACCAAACAAGGATACAGGTGAGTCAGCAGGCAAACAGATACCACTCCCCAAAGGGGCGGTCCCGCCAGCGCAGAAAGGCACAGCCCCAACTTAAGGAGAGAGGAGGGTCTCCTCACGCCTGGCCGTCTGCGGTCTGAGTCTCCCCGCCTGTCACCTGCCATACCCGGGACCGCTAGCTAGAGGAAGTTACAGGAGAGAGGACCAAGTGCAGAGGCTTGAAAAGAAAGGTCCCTGTCACACAGGGTGGCTGGTTTTCATTCAGAGATATGGAGGCTGGGAGGAGAAAGGAGGGCAAGTGCCCAGGCCGGCATCCACGCAGCCCACCCTGCACCAGTGACGACTTCTCTTGTCTGTTCCCTGCCCTCTGGGTCTGTGTTCCTAAGAACTCCTGCATCACCGAGCGAGGCTGGGGACGCTCGCGCGACCGCCCCCTGCACAAATGGCCATGTAAACGGCCACGCCTCATTTTAAAAATACAACACCAACATCTCTACTGTTTCGTATGCAAGTTAACTGAAAACAACAACAGTTTTAAGTGTCTATTAAAAGATATTCTTCCCAGGAAATATTTAATGGTACATGAAGCCAGAGGCACAGCCTGACGCGCATTCAAGTGCAAGCGCAGAGGACGAGGGCAGCTCGTGAGCCCCGCGGGTGCATGGCGAACTCACGTTCCCTTGGCCCACATAGACAGACCGCCTCTCCTGCGTTTGCTTCTCCCTGAGACAGCCCTGTGCTTCCCTGGTCCGCTGCTCTTCTGTTATGCAAACGGGAAGGCCAAGGGAAAGCCTGAACTTTCAAATAATTCAGGCAGACGCAAGAATTTCCCGAGACAGCCTCTCGGAAAAGCTTCCGCAGCGTCTCCAACTTCCCCGCTCACGCCCCGCCCCGCCGATGCGGTCCACTTGCCATCTCTTCGTCCTCCGCCAGCACCAGGTCATAGTCACTCAGGGCTACGCAGAAGATGATGGCAGTCACCCCCTCGAAGCAATGGATCCACTTCTTCCGCTCGGACCGCTGGCCGCCCACGTCAAACATCCTGGAGAGGAGAGAACGGGAGGTGAGGCCACCCGACGTGTCCAAGGCACCAGGGACCTAGGGGACAGCGGTGAGGACAAGCTCCAGGTGGCTGTGGAGCAGAGATGGGGATGAGGGAAGGAGAGGAGGGCTCTGCCGTGTCACAGGCCTGTTGGCTCCAAGGGGCGAAGTCTGCTGGTGTTATAATTTCTGACTCTACGATGAGTATCTCTTTTTTTCTTTTTTTAAGATAAGGTTTTTGTTATGTTTATTTATTTTTGTATTTGTTACAGGTTCTTGTCACCTAGCTCAGACTTGTATTGATCCTCCTGCCTCAGCCTCCCCAGTGCTGGGATTACAGGCCTGCACCACCACTCCTAAGCCCACTCATCGTGGGGCTGGCATAGCATGTGGTACTGGGAATTGAGCCTGGGTCCCTGAGCTTGACAAGGAGGCTCTTAGACACCTTAGCTATCTCCCCAGCCCCATAGGATGG
>PVJA010006044.1:27418-42727 GCA_004027025.1 Myocastor coypus
GGCTTTCCCCGGAAGGTACTCTTTAGCATCTGAGAACTCTTAAAGCAAATACAAACGTGTGCACTGCGTGTGACTGTGATGCCCCGAACAGCAAGCATCTGGACACCCCGAGGTCTCAGGGTGCATGCGTGGGAAAGCCACGCAATACTAGGCTTCCCACCTCCCATTGCGACAGGAGCTCTCTCAGAGGCAGCAAACAAGGCTTTGGTGGAAAGCGGAAAACATCGCAGGGAGGATGTGCAGGCTGGCGAGCTCGAATCCGAACAGGGCCAAAAGCTGTGTCTACCTGAAGGGGAGAAGCCATGGCAACGGGAAAAGGAGACCTGGAGCCGGGAAATGTGGCGTGGCCCTGATGCGTGGCCTGGAAACTTCGAGTGGGAAACCCCTCCACTTTAATCCTCTAGTGCGCCCCTGACGCTAGTGAAGGAGGTAGTAACACTGTCCCACAAAGTAACAGCAACGGCGTCTTTCCTCTTTGTGCTGGCAAGAGTTTATGAAGTTAAGGAAAAGTTTGAACTGGCACAGACTACATTATGCAACTGAAAAACAAGCACTTACATAATGGAAACACCACGAGAACTGGTACATTTCTAAAGGCTTCATTTATCTAGACAGTGCGCTAATTAAAGTCCCCATTTAATTCCCAAGCAAAATGAGTTTTCCCTATAGACCGATGTTGGCCTCTAAAGCAACTTTGAGGACAGCCACTTGGTCCGCTACCTCCGCTTCAGCTGGAAAGGGTTATTAGACATGCTGCAGAGATTCTCCCATGTGGTAAGTCAAAACAGGTAAGATACAAAGGACAGGACACAAAGAGGACTGGATGCCAAGCACCCTAAGAGAGCGCCAAGCCGAGCAAAGCCAAAGACAAGGCCGGGTTTGCGCAGCTGCCTTGGAACACAGCTTGAAAACAGTTTGATACAGCGGGATTTAGCTTAGGTAGCTTCTCTGGCCACATGTCAGGGCCCTGCGCACGGAGCTCCAAATAACAACCCGACCCAGCTGGCCTTTGCTCCTGGCCCAGTTGCTTGCGCTGCCAGCTTGGCTAGAGGAAGGCACCCTCCTGTTTCACCCAGCACTCTAGGTGCCACTGTGAAGGCACCTCACAGCAGTGGTCATGCTCTATTCGCCTGGCCTTGAGGAATAAAGACTGTCCACGGTCATGTGGACCGCAGCCAGCCCACACAGTGGGAGGCTCTAGGGGCGAACTACTGCACAAGCTGAGGGGAAGACACCCAACCTTACAGTCATCCAGCTCCAAGGCAGGAGAGCTGTGAATGGCCAGGGCCAGCCATGCTAAGAAGAGGTAAGTGTGGCCCCTGCAGCACCTTGGGGGGGGGCACCAGCCCCTGCCCAGTCACCAACACTATCCATCCATACACCCCCTGGGGGACAATTATCTTGGCAGCCATGTGAAGGCCACATTCTCTTGTCATGCGTGGCTGCACAGGTACACTATTCCCAGTGAATCCCACTTTGCTCCATAGCGATGACCACTTCCTAAATAGTAACTATGTATTTCATCCCCCGTTTCCCTAATGCAGAGAACGCGAAGACAGAGTCTGTTCCTTCTGATCTCTGAGCACCCGACACCAGACACACACAGCACATAATCGGTCAGCATCACAGGCCACACAGTGCGCTGTGTGCGCAGAAGAGGTCTGGAGGAATGACAGATGAACCCTGCTGTGGCCCGGATCCACACTTGCAGTTAGAGAGCTGCCCCTGGTGCTCAGCTGCACTGAACTGGGTGGGAACTGAACTGAAGTCAATGGTTAGCTCCAGTGCTCAGGGGAACTGGACTCAGTTCTTGACTGATTCAGTTTGCAACCAAAGTCACAGAAAATATGAAAATCCCAGCCAAGATGCCGCTGCAATTGGTAACCAAGCATTCTGACTGCAGAAAAAAGTCTTCAACTTATCCATTTCCTAAGTTTAATTATGAATGAATGAGGGCCTTTCATATGGGATCAGCAACAAAGAACTTTTAGACTAAAAGCAAGGTTTTCAAATTTGAGGTGAGTCAGAATCAACAGATCGGCTACTGAGTATACCTGCCTGGAGATGGTACTGAGGACCAGTGTGCCCACAAGACAAAGCTTGGCAGAAATGTAGAAGATGCGGATGATTCTGAGCCCATTACACATAACTGCAGCCCCAGAACTCTGAGAGACTGAGGCAGGAGTTGTGAGTTCGAGACCAGCCTGGGCTACGAAGTGAGCTCGAGACCATCCTAAACTGCATGGTGAGAAACTGTCTCAGGAAGACAAAAGACAAATAAACAAGAAACAGAGAAATATTCATCACTGCACCTCTAAGATTAAAAATATCTCAATCATTGCATATGCTGTTCCACAGCATGCCATTTGCATCAGATGAGCCTCCCGATGGGCAGGGATCAGGGAGTGGGGGTCACCAGGGGGTGGGGGCAGGGAAGGGTGGATGTCTCAGGTATGCCAGGTCATGCTGGGATAGCCGCCACACGCCACTGCCACCGAGGTTGGAACCAGGATGCACCCTGCCAGACCTACATGGACATCTAACGCCAAAGCAAAGTGCGCATCACACAGTTACACCCTAGAGAGGGGACAGAAACTTCTCTTGTTGCAATTCAGTAACACTATCTACTCTTTAACTAAGGCAAAGCCCATACATGCCGAGCACCACTGCCCACTCACAAGGAGGCTAAGATGACTTTTTCACACGGTAATAGACACCTTGCTGCCACGCTGTGGCTTCGTTAATTGTATAGAAAAGGCGAAACTCACTTTACTCACAGATTAGAAATCCACAAATTCAGATAGGAAATGCACACAGATGGAGCAGAGGCTGACACGGGGCATGTCCCCAGCAGCGTCACTCTGTGCTCTCACTTCCACAGAGAAGGCATGGGCCGCCATCTTTGACAAATGACGGTCAATGGCCTGCTGACCCGACGGCACGGAATCAATCTGAACATCTGGACAGACCCGCATTTGTCTTCTACCTCGGCACACCACAGGGTACAAAATACGTCTTGTGCAACTAACTGTCCCTTCCCCAGGAGCTTAACTGGTAAAATAAAGGGAGTCCCAGAAGAGCCACAGTGGATCCTAGGGCTGATGTCCACACAGAAACTTTAGCAAGTGCAGGCTGCGTCACGCCTCCAGCAGTGACACTGATGTCCAGAAGCAAATGCGGAGGAGGGCCTCTCATCCCCGCTGAAGAGAACTTCCCTGTCAGACTGCTCCAAGCAGAACGGTTGGCTCAGCATCTACCTTGGCCATGGCCACAACCCTAGGGCCATTACCCCTTACACCTTTCATTTTAGACAGGCAATAACTCAGTTATCTTTATGTACCTGACGACGGGAAAGAATGTACTGGTGTCTGTTAAAAATCCTGAGAGGATCTTCCTGAGCTCCTGAATGGGGCACAGGAATTCTTCCACCTTAGTCCCACCTACACACGCTTTCTTTTCAGACCATAGTAGCTGCGAACAAGCCCACTCCTAGACCTAACAACTTAAGCATTCTGTAGTACATGGTCTTTTAAAACAATACCTCCTGAAAACAGAAACCAAGGTAAAGTAGGTTTTAAAAATACATTTTAAATTTCACTGTAAGAGTGAACTTCCTTGTTTCCAAAATCTCTCCATTTAATCTTCCTCTTCCACCACCACCACCATCTAGAGGAGGAGATATAATGGCCTATGATGGAAGAGGAAGACCTGGAGACCGTACGGTGACATGGTTGGTCTCAGTGCTCATGAAACTTGGCACTCTGCAATAGGTACAGGGAGCCCATCAGTGGCAGATGGCATGTGACTCACAGGTGGCCTGGATATGATTATTCCTATGCAGGGGGTCATGGCTCATACAATGATCTCGGTCAACCTATTATTACTAGACAAGTAACTAGTCCCAAAGGTGTGGCTGGATCTGTTATTGGTAAAGGTGGCCAGTGGGTTAAACAAATCCATCATGAATTGACATTTTCTATCAAAATTGATGAATCTAAGAAGGATCTGAAGATCGGGTCATTACCATTACGGGACCAGATACAAAATGCACAGTATTTGCTGTAGAACAGTGTGAAGCAGTATTCTGGAAAAGTTTTTTCTAAGACGAGTGAAGAACTGAAGGCGTCCTACTTCTTTTTTTATCTGCTTCTGTGCAAAAAAGCTAACATTTCTCTGCTTCACAGGTGTTCTGTATTTGAGGTGTAGTGAAATCTTTGCTGTTCACCAAATGTAATGCTTTAGTTCCTCACAAACAGGAGGACGTGCAAAAACTAACACTGAAATTTTAAAACACAGCAACAGAGTGAGTGGATTTTATTTTTTGTTCATTGTTGGTGGTTTAGAAAAAATTTCCTCCCTGTAACTACTGTGAACAGCTTGCTTTGTGTGGTCACTACAAACATTTGAGGGGAGGGTGAGGCAGGGTGAAAAGTAACAATAGCCCCCATGTCCCTGGCATCTGGTCAGAGCAGTGTACAGCATGTAAATGTTTTACAACTTTTAAAATAAAAGGAGTGAATCAAAAAAAAAAAAAAAAAAAAAAAAAAAAAAAAAAAAAAAAAAAAAAAAAAAAAAAAAAAAAAAAAAAAAAAAAAAAAAAAAAAAAAGACCAAAAACACTCACAGATTAAGAACAACTACAACAACACTCCCAGATCCACTGTATGACAGGGTGACTTAATGCCTTAGAACTATAAACCTACTAAAGGAGGGCAAGCAATTCCGTAAGCAAATGCCAACAGCAAAATGATGGTCCGGCTTGAGCTTACAAAAGGAGGAAAATAAAGTAACAGTGTATGCAAATCCATCAGTGCATTAAGCAGAAAGTTAGTGCTGCTGGATACCATGGTGATGAACTGCACCCTCATTTAAGGAACCAGGACAGGGCTGGGGGTACAGCGCAGTAGCACAGCACCTGTCCGGAAAGCTCAAGGTCCTGAGTTCCATTCCTGGTACCAAACCACAAAAAGAAACCAGGGCAATGTTTTGTGTTTTGTGGATGGAGAAGGAGACAAACTGAAAATGAACTTTTTCTCTGAAAAGTCAAGTTATGCAGATTACTGATAAGTCACTGGAAATGCAGGAACACAAGTGTTGGCGTGAAAACATGTCTGAAACAAGAAGTGTAGTCATGTATGTGTAAGGGAGCCTTCGGTTCACAGTCATGAGCATGGGTTTTCTTTAGGAAAGACCCAGCCATCTCTTTTCTTATATCCCTGACTAAGATCTACTTAGCAGCTTTCTGAGGTTCTACTGTACCGTGATTAACATTTTTGCCAAGCGCTGGAGTTAACCAGAGCAAGGTGCTGTCGACATTTCTGCAACTCTTATTTACAATGATAACCTTAAGTCGTAACATTTCAAATCAAACTAAAATATTCACAAAATACTTCTCTAACGTAACCATAGTCTTATTTGTAGAACATAATGTTCTCTGTCTTTAGTTAGAAGGGGGAAGAGTTTTACTGACGGAATATGTGTTCACTGTGAAAATAGGACACTTTGAAATTACTCCTGAAAATGTTCCTCGCAGCAGGCTGATTGCACTGTTAGCTTCCTGAGGTGGAGCTGGACAGGGAGGGACTGTGGCCATTAGTGACGGAGGGTCCCTGGAGCCCCTTCTGTCTGGACCCGATTTTATATAAACCTAAGCATCAAAGTCTTATTTAGAATGATGACCTTATCAGAATACAAGCCAAACTAAAATAATAAAATAAGCCCAAGAACATGGGATGAATTCAGTTTTGACAATTTGTTATCCTTTTCTAATCTCATTTTTATGCTACTGCAGAAACAGAGTCGGATGCACATTAGGGGCACGTGGGCGCAGTCACATACAGCCAAACTTATATAAGCAGCGCCAGGACCTCCACTGAACGGGATGGGGCGTGGGTCCCGAGGAGCTAGCGAGCGATCTCGCCCTGCCCTCTCAGTTATGTTTGAAAGACAACTTTGGAAAAACAAGGGATCTGAAAACTATGAAACTTCTCATAAGGCATAAAGGCGGTCACAAGCATCTTTTCTAGACCAGTGGTCTGTGACAGCAGAGCGCGCTAAACTCTGACATCACGGGCTCACGTCTGACGTCATGTGCACGTCTGACACCATCAGCGCAAGTCTGATGCTCTGCAGCAGTAGGCCGCCTGACTCCGGCAAGCGTGGCCATGGCCATGTGGTTTCGTTGCAGGGCTAAAATCATGAAAAGCAAACCCGACCTGCTCAACAAGCAAAACCAAACCAAACCTATGAGTGTTCGGTACACTTAACCTCAGTGTTTGCACCTTTTCCTCCTGGCAATATTTTTGTGGTGTTGAGTAATTATTGTAAAACAAAACAAAGTGAAGAAAAACCCTTGCCAACCCCTTCATACAGCTTAAAAGTATGTCAAGCAGTGGTAGTAAGAAGGATAAAATGATCTATCTTAATTTTTTTTTTTTTTTTTTTTTGCGGGACCGGGGTTCAAACTCATGACCTTGCACTTGCCAGGCAGGAACTTGTGCGCCATGGAGCTATTTCCCCAGCCCCTTATCTTAAATGTTGAAGCATATATATATATATATGTATATATACTTTTTTGTGGGGGGGGGTGCATGGTCTCACTACGCATGTCCAACTCAGCAATCCTCTTGTTTTCTGCCTCCCAAGTGCTGGGCTTACAGGGGTGCGCCACCATGCCTGGACTTCGTCACTGGCTCAGTGCTCCCAAGAGCAGTGCTGGTGTGGCAGTGAGGTGTCAGGGGTCGAACGTTGGCTCCTGCACTTCCCTAAGTAAGCCCTTAGTCTGCTAAGCTATACTGCCAGCTCTTGAGTGAACATATTTTGAAGATCAAGGAACACCACACGATTTGGCATTTCTATGAAAACACACAGGTTTCTAGAGTCTTAGGGCAAGACCTGCGATGTTAGCTTCCCTTCGTGTTTACATATTTCCCAAGGAATTGGCCCTTGATCTTACTGTCACCACCTGAACTAGAAGAAGGCGAATGAGCACGACCACCAGGCACACATAACAGCATGGTGGCCCTGTGGGTGGGCCATGCGAGTCACAGCAGCTGCCCAGCAGGGGCAGAGGTGAAGCGCATAACAGGGGCCTGAAGTCGGAAGGTGACAAGTGCTCATGGTTCAGTCCCACGGTTCTTCCCCTATCCTGAAACACAGAACTTACTGAAGAGAGAAATGCACTTGTGAAATTTGAAAGTAATCTTTACCGGCTCCCCCTGTTTATATAAAATCAGGGGCATGGGCATAAGGGGTTCCAGGACCCCTCCATCACTAAAAGCCAGAGTCCCTCTCTGCCCAGCTCCACCTCAGGAAGCTAATGGTGCACTCTATGGTGCCCAGATCAGCTTGCTTCGAGGAACATTTCCAGGAAACTTTTAAAGGGCCTTCTTATTTTCATAATGAGCACATATTCCATCAGCAAAACTCTTCGCCCTTCTTCCTAAAGACAGAGAGCAGTATGTTCCACAAATAAGATGATGGTTACATGAGAGGAACACTTTCTGCTTAGAAATGAAAGCCAGAAAAAGTGTTTTGTTTCAAACACTAACACAAGTATGCGCAAAAGCTGGGCCCAGCAGCCCAAGCCCATCATCTAGCTTCTCACAGGGCTGAGGCGGGAGCACTCCCAGTTTGAGGCCAAAAATGTAGTGAGACCCTATCTCTCTGCACAGGTATAAAGAACTGTGGTGTAGCTCGGTAGCAGCTGTATTCTCTCAGGTCAGGGCCAGCAACAGGAGCAAAAGCAAACAAGCAAAGTGACATCCGAGCCAGTGAGCCACGTTTTCCTAAATACATTCCATCTATGAATGGGTCTCCTTACCCTCTTTTGCTCGTAAGTTACCCTCTTTTGTTCTGTCATCTGAAAATATTTACGGTTGTAACTGCCCATCCTAAAACTATTGCGAACTTTTACTACTGTTAAGTCTTATTTCTAAAGCAATCATGGTGTCTCATGATTTCCAAATAGACAGCTCATACGGTTGGAAGCCACTCACTTAAAATGAAGGTCTTTGAAAGTGAAGTGCGTCTCCACAATGCCAGTCGTCTTCACTCGGGTTCTGAGAACATCTTGCTGGGTCGGGATGTAGTTCGATTGCGCGATTCTGTCCAAGTCATTCAGGTAACTGGAAAACAACAGAACCGCGAGGTAACTGGACGCGGCCAAAGAATATTCCCCAAACAGAGCCCAAAACGAATCAACTGCATGACACACTGGGAAGACGTTGGGTGTGTTCAGATTTTCTGTGAGAAGATGCAAAACCACCAATGTAAATCTCACTCTTTAGCAATTCCGGCAGAAATGAAAACGCTTATCTTCAGCCACAAAACTCTTCTCTAGTACTTTTAAAAGTGGATGCTCTTTTACGTACAGTCATTCAGGGGAAAGATAGTGTTTCTAAAATGCTCCAAACATGTGTTTATTTCCTAAAAATTTTTCTTCACTTTTTTTTTTTTTTTTTTTATGTAAAAGGAGGCCTAAGTCTCATAGGTTACTCTTTTGGTGAAGATTTTGAGTGTTTACTTTGGAGGTGGTGGTGAGGGAACCGCAGGTGCAGGCTGAGAGTGGTGTCCGCTCTCAGCCCTCTGTCTCTCCTACCCGGCAGCGTGCTGTTTTCTGGCCACGCCCTTGTTTCCTTTCCCTGTGACTGCAGTCGCTCAGCGAATGCTCGGCCAGCTGCGCCGATGGAAGAAGGCAAATTGTCTTGGGCCAAGCCAAATGGCAGAGGCAACTGGCCACAGAGACTAACTGGGGTGATGGCTGGGCAAATAGCTCAGTGGCATAAGTGCCTGCCTGGCAAACATAAGGTCCTGAGTTGGATCCCTGGCACCAATAAAAAGAAAAATAGGTTAAAAAAAAAAAGGAAGTTAGGGTATAGAGGAATTAGTCTGGAATGTGGTGGTTAAGGAAATATTTGTGGACAGTAGCAGGTATGTGTGAAAATGATAGCAACGACATGGAGAAGAGGGGCTGCCATGCCTCTGGGAAGCTGTCGGGCAGCATGGAGCTGTCTTCTTTAAAAATATATATATATATTTTATTATTTTTTAAAGAGTACAAACTGGGATTAAAACAAAAAGATCACAAGTAATACAGATTTTCACTTAACAAAGTAATGAGTTGCACAGTTTATTGCAATACATAGCATTGTCTTCCAATTCCTTATTCACATTACCAGAGATTTGCATGTAAAATTCAAAGGCAAAAGAAAAAAAAAAAAAAAAGAAAGAAATGTATAATAAATTATGAAGACAAAAAGGAGAAACAATTGAAAAAAACGTAGACGAAACAAATTAAAGCACATAGCTGCCCCTTTCCGTAGACCGGGAGAAACGCACCATACAGCGGTCCAGACGCTCCTGCTCACAAACACAGATGAATCTCTTTCCCCACTCCCTCTCCTGTCCCTGTCCCCAAGTAGGTAACTCTTCCCTTCTGAATGAGTCCATTCCCTTTGCCCAGGGTCTATTGTACCCTCGGCATTCCACGTTCTCTTTCGGGTTCGCACACTAAGGTGAGGATGCGATGCTTGGAGCGGCTGTCACTCCCGAGGAAGCCCCTCCCGCAGCCCCGGAACCACCACAAGTGGTGCTCTTCTCAGAGGTGCAGCCCTGGCCACAGTGTCTGGTGTGCCAGAGTCTCAGAGCGACCAGAGACAGAGGAAATGAATTCACGTGCAGAGCAGCACCAACAAGCAGCGCTTTAAAGTAGAGTTGGCCTTCAGACACAGTGCTCAGCTGTTCAGGACAGTGTCTTGCGAAGAGCAGACGTGTGCTACCACTACTGCTGTTGTTCTTGTGGCGCGGAAAGCTGAACCGGAAGCCTCTCACCTACACGAGAACAGCTCTCTGGAGCACGGCCACGCGCCCAGCTGCAGGTCTTGGATCTGCTGTGCAGGGAATTGGAAGAGAATGCAAACGCTGACACGGTAACAGTGTTTCAGAGACAGTCAAGTCCAGGCGTGCGGCATGGGTACCCAAAGACCCCGACGGTGGCTTGGGTCACCGTGCAGGTTGTATATCCCTTACCTAAAGTGTCTGGAACCAGAAATACGTTGGATTGTGGACTGGGGAGGGGGTTGCATTTTGGACTTTCATAGATAGGCTCAACCTGTATTGCTTTCACTGATTTTAAAAATATGATCCTACTGGTGACGACTCCTCACTCATACTTCTTCTGTGCCTGTAATCCCACGCAAATGACGCTGCGCGTTACTGCAAAAATTCCGGCTTCACAAAAACACAGCAAGATGTTACTGGTCCTTTAAAATAGCTATTCTTTCCCATGTGTTCTGATTACTCATAGATACATTTTTCTTAAAACAGCTATAGTTCTCAACAACCTCTAAAAATAAAAATTTTTATATTTCAATAAGACAAAAAAAAAAAAAAAAAAAGACATTGTGAGAAGCTGCCATGCTTTCATTGATCATGGATTCTGGCTCGAAGCGGCCATCCGACATCCACACGGGCACACAGCAGGACCCTCCTCCCTCCCTAGGACAACGTAGGACCCGAGGTGCTCTAACCGTCCTCGAGAAAAGGATGCTAGGGTTTTCTTCATTCTTAAAAAATGGCCACGTCGCTCTTATCTGAAGCAGACGATGAGGAGAAGCAAAAGAGCAGGAGGTGGAAGCCGCACGCTGTCCTCCGTGCTGGTGCCCACGGCGTGCCCAAGTGGGAGGCTTGTACTAGACGCTGGGTGACAGGATGCAGACCTCTTGCTAGGCGAGGCTCGCTGCTGTCCCCGGGCCCAGCCCTGCGTCTCAGGGGCAGCTCCTCCTCCGTGCTCATCGGGGCGCAGTCTTCTGACAGTGACAGTGACTCTCCTCGATATTTCAGCAGGTGCTGGAGTTGGCAAAAGAGACGATGTGGCCTGCAAGTTGCGTCCTTCCCCTGCGTGGTTTTTCTACAGTGTGTGCGGCCCGATGTGAGGTTCGGCTACTTTATTTATGTTAAAGGAGATCTCCTGGAGGAAGCACAGTAAGGGGAGGCACTGTTGGTTAGGATCAGACATCACCAAACTTGCAGGGTTGAGGCAGGGACAGAAAACAATGAATTCCCTGCACAAATATAAATAAAATAAGCTCAGAGTGAGCACGAACCTCAAGGCAAAGTGCACTGTATTTATGAGCATCTGAAAGACAAAAGCAGGGCCCACTATGGGCTAAAGAGTACTTCCTCATAGAATGGATGACACCAGTTGCCCAGGTCCATCATAAAAGTGGGCTCCGCACACTTACGTAAGGCTTGCACAATGCTGCTGGCAGAAGTGCACAACATTAAAAGTGAAGATGAAAAGCAGAAGGCTGTAAACACTGCTTGGGAGACGCAATGACACGCATCCCTTACTCCCTCAGAACAAGGCGAATGCAGCGTGCAGAGCCAGGGACGTGTGCTGAGGTCCAGGGCCCACTTCTGTGTCTCCCACTGCAGAAAACCAGTGCTCCACCAATAGCTTGTCATCTGATCAAACCCTCATTTTTATGCCTAGGACACAACCGTTTTGTGCACAGCAAAGAACAATACTGCAAAGTCGGAGGAGTGCGCTGCACACATGCCTGGCACCTTGGAGTTGGTAGGCCAAACTAGGAAAAGCTACTTCCTTTGAAAAACTTGTTAGTGTTGTGCGTTAGCCACTAAGCAGAACCCGGGCTGGGTCTCATCACAACTTGTTTGGCAAACTTTCTGGGACTACCACCTGGAAAATTGGGGCAGATTTCCAAACATCTGTGCGTAATTATCTGTACGCAGTGTCTAATGTCACTGGGCATTGATCCCTGCTGACTCTCAAGAATAAGGCTACCCTACTTAGAAAATCTCCTGGGCTATCTATCGACATGTCTCTTCAAAAGGTCCAATTATGGTCATCTGTCACCGAACAAGGTCCTGTTGAGATGATGAAAAGACCCCAGCTCAGTCATGCTCTCATCTGGTGAGCTTCCGGTAAGCCAGAGAAGCCGCCGAAGTCATGGTGAGTCTCCCTGCATTCAGGCGTGTCCTAGAGATAAGCTAGAACATTCCTGACCTGCACGTTTCAATTGGAGCACGTACAAGGGCTTTTTCAAACAATGGAATACGCATGAAATAAGGGCACCATTATGTACAAGCACAAAAAGGACAGAGAAAGTCGCCAGGCATTGTCATCCTGAACATGCTGCATTGTACATGACCACGTCGGCCAATTCTGCAACCAACCTGACCTGGCAGCTGCGTTCGCCCTGCACGTCACTGCGCTACGCTGCTGAGCCAGGATACTTACTACGCAGCTGAGTCGTTCAGCTGGTACTCCCGGGATCTGTTGAAACAGGCTTGCACGCCGCTATCTTTCCACAATCTCTTTATAACTCCGGCAAGTTCTGTTGTCATAAAACCTTCTTCAGCGGCTCCCGCAAGAACAAAGAGTTGGCGTGCGTCATCCTGAACAAGCAATAACCGACAATTTAGAGCGGAAAAGGGGGATCGTGCTAGAGATTAAAAAGGGCAAAGGGAGAGTTTGGAGCTACAAATGAGCAACAGTAAATTTTCCATATGCTTTTCATAGAAGTGGCATAGCTTTTCTTCTCTCAAGCACCCCTTTAAGAACTGGATTAGCCAAAAGAGCACAGGCATAAACAGCAGGTTTGGGGCTGGTGAGATAACTCAGTGGACTAAAGTGCCTGCTTCAGAAAGCACCAGGGACCAACGTTTGATCCTTGGCTCCACATGCCAGGTCAGCCCTGCCCCCAGGGTCAGCTGAGCAGGTCAGAGTCCGGGCATGGTGGTGCATGCCTGTAATCCGAGTACTGGGGAGGCTAAAGGCAAGGGGATTACCATGAGTCCAAACTGCATAGTGAGATGTTGCAACAACCAAATACATCGAAATAATAATAATAATAATAAACAATAGGGTCTGGGCTGAGTGACACGGTGGTGTCTATGTTGGTGGACTGCAGCAAGCTGGAAGAATAAAGTGACTTCCGTCAAAAGACAGCTACCCATGGCCTGCTGGCTGGGTAACAAAGAGGACACCTCTGCGGTCAGAGGAAGAAGCCAGGTTTCCCTTCCCCGACCCAGCTCAGAACACCCCCCATCCCCGCTGTTAACATGGGATCTAACTAAGCGCGGGTTCTTCGGTAGACATTATTGTTGGAAGCATGCTCAGAGAAGGGAGTCCATGTGGGGTAAGAAACGCAGAGCCAGCTGCGCATCCCCAGGAGACCCAGAGGTGCGGGCCTGCTAACACCATCCAGGAAGCAGCTGGGAGGAGCTATTTGCTAACCTAGGTGAAAGAACAAAACGAACAAGACACGCGAGCATTTCTAAATGAAAGAACAGTGTGTGTACATTTAATTACATTTTGCTTAAATGTCAAGGCTGCCAATCTTTACGGATTTTCTGAGCCACACTTGACTAACATAGTCAGGGAGGAATACAACACAAGCACAGATGTAACCGCGGGTCTCAAGCAGCCTCATGGAGGTGGGCTGTGGCGGGGCGCATGCAATCTTAGCCAGAGAGGCCAACAGGCGGGTCATCACAGAGTTCAAGGCCGGCCTGGGATCCATACTAACTTCGAGAGGTCACCATGCATTACATGGCCAGACACTATCTCAACAAAATACAAAAGAACAAAATAGCCACATTAAAAAAAAGTAAAAACAAGAGACCCCAGATGACCTTAACACTATCTTTTATTTAACCTGCATAGAAAAAATTGTGTCATTTCAGCCTCTCACCAGCGCAACATTACCAGGAGATGGTTTGAACTCTTTCCATAGGGGCTGAGCGTTCACACGCTGGTGTGCACACTGACACACACACACAGCACATTCCTGTTGAGATACAGCTTGGGACACACGAAGGTAGTGGGGTATGAGCTCTGGCCTCCAGGTGATAACACAGTTACTCCATAATGGGCCAAGCAAGAAGCCTCTCCCTGCACCAAGGTCCTCTCTAGCTGGAGACTCGGAGCTTTATCCTAACTGGGTGGAGGGCCCCTGCCTGCCCCTGACAGCTGTCCTCAGAGCACAGCTGGCTGACTTTATCCTTATGCTTTGAGGCTGTGCATTCCACCAGCCTGACTAAAGCTACCGGAGGAAAAGAATGCAACTAGATCAAAGATGCACAGACCCTTTTCCCTCTTCTTTCCCTCTGCAGTGCAACAGAGCCACGACTTCAACAGCAAGGACCTTGTGCTTAGATGGCACAAGGAATCTGCACAAAGCGTATTCAGGGAGGTGCACTCAGTGGACCTGCAACTACTACGCCCCTTCTACATCTGGGTCTGAGCATCTGCTGGGTGTCCAGGGACTAATCGCCCGGTGATGAGTGCGTCACAGTAGGTGCTTGTCACAGCACAGAACATATTATGCTGTGTGCACAGCAGCAGAGGGGACGCACTCAGGCCAACAGAACACACTTGCTGACAATATAAGTTCACGCTGTTGCCAGTTTAAGGAATGTTCTCACCTCAGCTAGAGCTCATCACGAAAAATAAGGCAGGCTCTCAGCACGGGAAGATGCTATCCGGGCATGGATTTCCCTCGCCACCCTCAGCAGGTCCCTCACATCGGAGGCTGAGTGCTTTCTCTGCATCCAGTGAGCGTTCATCCCACCAAGGAACTGCTGACCCAAGAGCGTGTCCTAAATCTGACTGCTTTTGTTGCAATCTCCTTACTCAAGTTCAGCGATCTTTTTGACAGAAAAGAACAATACCTCCCAGCGTGGACCACCAGACCACACTCTCTTTGGACTTTCTAAGGAGCTTCAAGAAAAGGCAGAAGGGATGTTTGAAGTTGCATTTGCAAATGCTCTGTGTGACAGTCAGAGTGTCTCCACAAAGAGTGATGAGGTAGCTTTCTCCTTCCCTCGCTTTATCCCTTGTATTCCTCTTTACTAGTTGGTCTCCTAACATTTTCAGAAGCATATCAAGTTGGAGTCATGGCAGTGGACATCCTTGTGTTGTACCTGATTTTGGAGTGAAAGCTTTCAATTGACCACAGAGTGAGAAAAAGAGCTTTCCAGCTATTTCTCAGAGGACAAATATCTGGAACATATAAAGAATAAATAAATAAATAAATAAATAAATAAATAAATAAATAAATAGAAAAATGTTCAATATCACTGGTCATTTGAGAGATGCCAACTAAAATGACACTGAGATTCCATCTCCCTCCAACATCCTTGAGATTTTGTTGTCAAGAAATCAACCAGTAATAAATGCTGGAGGGGCTGGGAGGAAAAAGGAACCTTCCTCCTCCTCTTCTAGAGAGAGTGTGGACTCATGCAACCACCATGAAAATCAGTGTGGAGATCCTTTGGAAAGCTA
>PVJA010006044.1:42827-75795 GCA_004027025.1 Myocastor coypus
AGGGGAAGGAAGAGGAGGGGAGAGAAGAATAGAGGGAAAAGACGGAATCAAAGATCTTGTAAGGATCGCAGGGAAGAGTCCTTAAAGAGCCAAGAGGGGGATACGAGCAAGGTACACATCGAACACGTACAGATTCCCTGTGATCAATGTGATCATTAACTGTGTCTAAAATGCACCCATAAACTCAATTTTAAAATGTCTCTTCCTCTTCTAGATCCCATGGATAATGAGCTCATGACACTTTGATTTCTGTGTCTGGCTTATTTAATTTAGTGGAATCTAAAGGACAGCGTGAAACAGTGGGAGGGAGGGGAGCAAAGCTCTTAGGACCCCAGGGAGCAGCACGGAGAGGAACCAGCCCTAAGACCAAAGCCTCGGGGCATGGGCTATAAAAAACCTCACGGTGTTCTAGTAGGAGAGTCTTTGGCTAAAGAACTCAGTGTCAGCTGTTCTTGCCACACAAAACAGCATCCAAAGCAAACGTCAGCTATGCTGATGTGCACCAGTGCAGGAGACACTTCACTCTCTGCATGGTCAAACTATAAGACTTCAAGTGCACACAGTAAATTTATTTTTAAGAAGTTACTTTATAAAAAAAAAAAAATCTGTTTATCAAATGTAAAATAGGTTTTTCTCCAAAAAGCTCCTTGGTACATTCACCACATGTCTTGCACTGGACACCAGGTATCCGAAGGTCCTTGGAGGGAGGACCAGGAGTGGTTCTAACTCATCCTTTGTCTTGTACAAAGGGAAGAGAACCCAGAGCACAGAGCTGCTTCAAGTGCCGTGGCTGATCCCGTGTGGCCCGAACGCCATCACTAGGCAGCCATGGCTTGAAACAGGACCTTTGTTAACTGCAGAGCAACGGCAGTGGCCTCACCGTACTGCAGCAAAAGCCCGTGGCGAGATTTGCAGAAAGAAGGTTGCACGGGAGCATTTCGATGCCCCATGGCAAGCCGACCGCCAGTCCCAGCGTGGCTCTTGCAGGCCAGGGCCCGTGGAGGCAGGGAGGCCTGGGCAAGCTCGGAAACTGGGGTGCAAGGTCTGGCCTGGGGCGAGAAGCAAGTAGGCTGCGGGTGGCTGCGGCTTGAGGGCAGCCAGCTGGGCTCCGGGAAACAACAGAAAGAGCATCCGCCAACAAGGAAAAGAAAAACAGTCATTCACTGGGTGGTTACTTAGGAATAGCAAGGAAGGTGATCTTCAATGAAGCCCAGTGCTGTGTGGGTAAATGTCCAAGCGCTGCTTGCTATACGGTGATGCATGGAGACTGTAAGCTGGGTCCCAGAGGAGCCGCAGTGCTCCGCTGTGCAAAGGCCAAGGAGCAGGTCCTCCCCAGAGGAGGTCGGGGAACGCCCCGCCACTGCGCTTGCCTAGTGACACACAGCGGAGACGAAGCTGCCACCCTCCTTAGAGGACACGCAGGAGTCTACCCCGAGGGCGGGGGGAGGGTGCAAAGAGCTGGAGCTATCTCATAGCCACGACAGATTACTGGTCAGAAACAGTAAGGAAGACTCAACTTCCTGTTGGACACGGGATGGACCAATGGGCGCACTTAGTGCTGGGCACCAGCACTCAGCTCAGCCACAGAAAATGAAACGACCTTAACAACAAAACGGTGGGGGCCACATGCACGTGAGTGTGTGTGTGTGTGTGTGTGTGTGTGTGTGTGTGTGTGTGTAATGTGTGTAGTATGTGTGGCCCTGGGAGTTGAGCCCAGGGCTTTCCGTGGGCGGAGCCTTACTCTACCACTGAGCTGAGCCCCAGCCCGCCTCTAAAATTTTATTTGGAGAGAGAATGTCACCAAGTTTCCCATGCTGTCTGGAACTCACGGCCCTCCTGCCTCAGCCTCTCTGGCAGTCTTGACCCTGGCTGAGTGTTATCTAATGTGGCTTGGGAGAGTTTTAAAAAAGGTGAGATGAATATTCATCATGATACAGCAGAAGAAAAAATTTATGAGTGAGATTAAGAGTTTAAGGAAGAAACATCAAAAAGACTTTCGAAAGTCAAGATCAGTAACATCAGAAAAGACATTCTGAAAAGCTGTGCTATCCTTGAATGTGTGTCCCAAGAAGTAAGACGCCAAGAGGCCGTGACTAACATCCATGCCAGTCTTTGTCTCAGTGGGTTCGAGTTCTTCATGACAATCCCAGTACTATCTGCACGTCAACTATGGCTGATATATTTATTCTGCTGGATTACTAGGAATGGATTGGGATGGTAGTTCTGCCACTCTTACTAAGGCCAGTGTGTCCTTAAAGAAATTTTAAGACCCTCAATGGATTCTTTAAGAGCTACCTTACCAAACATGTACATGTGAAACACATCTTCTCTAAAAATACAAGTCAACTTGCAGAATGATTTCAGACAAGAAAATATGCCATCATTTACATATTTTCCATAAGATCATTTAAGAAGGAGGGAAAGGCCTAAAGATACTATAATCCACATTGCCTTTATTTTTTTTATCTATTAATATATATATATATATATATATGTATATATATATATATATATATATATATATATATCATGGCCAGCTCAGCCTGCCCAGGGAGGGGGTGGGGCTGGCATGGCATGTAGTGCTGCGGATCGAACCATGGTCCCTGTGGTTTGCTACGCTTGCCTAAGCAGGTGCTTTAGACTCCTGAGCTATCTCGCCGGCCCCAATACATTATCTTTAAAGAAAGAAATCAGAGAAAGCAAAACATGTAGACTAGATTAAAGTCAACCTAGCATGACACATGGTCTTTATTATGTCAAAAGAAATTACTTATAAATGCACCATTCAAGTATAACTTTTATGCATATTTATGAATTTCAGGAATATGTATACATGTATTTATTCATTTTTCAAATTAATAGAATGTACAACTGTTGGCACTTGTGAGTTCTGTGTGTGGACAACAGCACCCACTATCTGAACAGAGATGGAGGCAAACGGGACACCAGGGATTAGAGGACCGAAGCGACATACCGTGCTACAGCACACTTCCAACGCCAGCATCACGCTGCCACGTGTACGGAGCTGTACTTCTCAGAACCAGAATAGCATAAACGAGTAAGATTCTCCACCCTCAGCCTCCACCATAAGCCAGAGTCCTCTGTAAACGACCTGAACGTTCATCTGGAGACATCAGCACGCAGCCATAGCCAGGGGCGTTTGGGACACAGCCAAGGAGCGGAACGTACTGCAGATTAAACTCCGGCAATACACGCAAGTCTTAAACTAGTGCAGACCAAGAAAAGACAGATCCCCAAGCTGAACTTAATGCGTAGAAAAGGTGAGGGGACAGGTGGGTAGGAAGGGTGCTGCTCAGTGGCTCCCCACGGGCAGCCACTGACCAGAAGGACAAGAGAGCACATACCCTCGTTCTGTGCGGACAGCCAAGAGAGTTCCAGGGGATCACAGAACAGATGAAATGAACACTGACATTTCACCAGGAAGTCAAAGCCATTCAGCCCTCCTCCAGAGCAGCCCGGTCCATGTGGCAGGCAGGCAGGAACCAGGTAACAGAGAACAAAGCCTCACAGTACTGGGATAGCACAGTGACTGCAGAGCACCCAGGATCCACCGTGGTATGGGCAGAAGAGGACGCAGGAGCTCACAGCAGCCTGCCACGCCCCGTGGCCCAAGGTTTCCAGTGTTTCTGAACTCTCTGGGCAGGACTAGTCTTGTGAGTTTGCTTTTTTTTTTTTGTATTTTGGGAAGGGTCTACAGGATGTTCTGGGTCTCACTACTAGATAGGAATTGTAGTGATCCACCTGTTCACAGCCTCCCTAGAGCTGGGATTACAGGCACGCGCCACCATGCCCAGTCTCTACTGCCATCTCAGCATGCCCTGGTGGCAGGTATGGGAGCACAGGCCTACCGTTTTGTGCTTTGTTTTACTTCCAATTTAGTTTAAGAACTAAAACTACTAAGAGTAGAGTTCAATGCCACAAATCCATACCTTAAAGAGATCGGTATTGACACGCCCTGTGTCTGCTGCTACAGGCTGCGTCCGCACTGCTGCCCAAGCTCTGTAGGTAGCTCTGTCCTGGCTTCCCAGCTCCCCCTGGGGCCAGGACGTGGCCACCGGCCACACCGTCAGCAGCTCCATTCCAAGTGCGTGGTGCTTGCTAAGCAGCCCTAAGCACGCTTCCTGGTCCTCACAATGAGACGCCCTATGCCCTAGGCCACCAGTGCTACGGCCCCCAGGAGGGCCACCCTCCTGTGCAGTGAGAGTCACAGGGACGCTGGGTGTAAAATGTGATGACCCCACCCTAGTTGTTTATAAAACTTTGGCTTCCTCTCACTTAAAGTAACTAAAGTGCAGTGCGCTCTGCACACCTGCTAACACTGGTCTCTACTTCTTACACTATCACACTATTTTTGCCAATTACCACCAGTCCACCTACTGCCAAGCTGTAACTGCAGCGGAAGTACCAGGGGCTGATTTCTATTTGCTCTGTTTCAGTGGAGCTGAGGAGAACTGATTTTCAAAGCTCACGTGGAAGCAAACGGCAGGACAGCCTCAGTGTTGGACAGAAGGAAATAGGAGAGCCAGCACTGACCTGCTGGATGCCAAATAATATTAAGAGCAATAAAATTTAATATAATTTGGACAATACTCACAGCAGTGCCATGTGCTAATCAATAGCAACACAGACAGATCTATTTCGCATCTGTGCTGACCAAGGCAAGGGGCGAGTGCTTGGTATTCATTTGTCTCACCCCCTACAGTGTAATAAACAGTTGTAAGGCAGCAAAGAGGTCATGAGGCATGCCTAGGTCCTCGCTAGCAATAAACACGCACAATGAAAATGCACATTTAACAGTGGAAAGAATCAACAAATGGGACCTCCTCCAGCTAAGGAGTTTTTGCACCTCAAAACAAATTACCAAAAGAGTGAAAAGACAAAAAACAAAAAACAAATTACCAAAAGAGTGAAAAGACAACACACAAATTTTGAAAAGATTTTAACTAATAAGTATTCAGACAAAGGTCTTCTATCTAGAATCTACAAATAACTAAAATTCACTGGGTTCCCAAAACTCACAGACCCAATCCAGAAATGGGTATCTGAGAAAGGCATAAAAATATAAAGCTACCAGCATTCCAAAAGTACAGAAGAATTTTAAAAATAATTAAAAGGTAATATATCAAGCAATACATTCCTTACATCAAGACACAAAATAAGACTCATTTTTTAAAAAAAGATTTATGACAGGGAAAGAGCAAAAGCATTGGTGAAAGCACTGCGGTGTTCAGTGAAGAGTTCATAGTAACAGTATTTCCAGAGAATCACTGTGAAAAAGATAGGTGCGTTAGCAGAAACCAGGGCAGTTCAGGAAAAAGAAGTTCCAAGGAATTCCCAGGAGAACCACTGGACAAGGTGTACTCAATCAACTTAACCTTGTCATAAAAAGAAAACAGAAGAAAAATGAGTGGTTTCCATCCACTGGTTGTTAAAAATTGAAGCATCAGTGAGTCTGTGCTTGTGACACGCACGGGCAGCTGATACAGCACACCGTTCACACCGCTGCCTCGAGGCCTGGTCCCCACGCGCTCTCCCCTGCTCTGGTCTAGGAGACACCAGCCCGCAGGTGTCCCTGCCTGTGTGCAGGGCACGTGTCTCTCACCTGTGTCTCCCTGAGCTCCCCTGCCAGACCTGCTACCATTGTAGAGGTGGCCCCGGGGCAAAGCAGCCAGCAGCAGGGCTCACAGCAGGCAGGGGAGGTGAGAGGGCACCGGGTTCATGTCATGGTGAAGGCAACGGGTGTCCCCATGGGCAGAGGGAGTGGGCAGCTCCTGGGGTTCCTGCCCTCAGGGCATGGGGTGAGGCCAGGTTGCACAGCCACTCCATGGCCTGGGGAAGTGGCTAAGTAAAAAGGAAAATCTGTGCTGGGATGGAATTCATTCATTGGTGTTCCTGAACCTAAGGTCAGATGTAGGGATGAAGGAAGGTAGAGAGGGAGGGAGGGAGACGAGGGAGAGAAAGAGGGTGAGGGAGGGAGGGAGAGAGACAGGGGTGAGAGGGGAGAGAGGGAGGGAGTTACTGTACAGAACAGCATGCACTGAGAAATCAATGGGCATAGGACCACTGCCTAAAGGTGGCTCACACTGAGCCTTCACTACACCCAAATTCAGGATGCAGTCTTTGCTCCTGCAGGACGGGGAGCACAAGTGTCTCTGGGAGACAAAATTACCATAACTGGAAAAGGGAGAGAGCGCACCGCTATTAATTCCTTCTTCTTAATTGATGAGTGTATTCCTTCTGTGTAGTCCTTTTAAGAAAAGATTACACAGCTTGATTAACACTTGCACGAAAATTTCAAGATCCCTTTTAATAATTCCAAATGATCTTCTTCCTCCTCTTCTTCTTCCTGCTTCTTTTCTTCTTCTCCTTCTTCTTCTTCTCCTTCTTCTTCTTCTTCTTCTTCTTCTTCTTCTTCTTCTTCTTCTTCTTCTTCTTCTTCTTCTTCTTCTTCTTCTTCTTCTTCTTCTTCTTCTTCTTCTTTCTCTCCTCCTCCTTCTTCTCCCTCTCCTCCTCCTCCTCTTCTTCTTTATATTTAGGACTCCGTGGCACAACATGGCATGGCACACCAAGGATCGAACCCTGACCACTGCACTCTGCCTAAGCAAATGCCTTAATCTGCTGAACTATCTGGCCAGCCCCATATATTTATTAATTTATTAATTTATTAATTTATTTATTTGGGCTGGCTGGCCAGGTGCGGCATGTGGTGGTGCGGATTGATCCCTGGCAGTCTCCTGTGCCTGACTGAGTTTGCACAAGCAGGCACATTAGATCACTGACCTATCCCATCGGCCCCCTCCGAACAGTCTTCTAAGCCATTTCTTCTGAAACTATATGACTAGAACCAGAACACCTTGGCCTTATCCAATATTCAATTTGGAATCTATATAGCTGTCATTTATTCATTCAATAAATACTTTTGAACAAAAGATAAATGAATGCACTGGCCTGGATGCTATGGCTTAGTCCCCATGTGGGCCTTTCATCCCTGGATTACTCATTTAACACCTTTGTCACTGGGCAGTCTTTTACCTGCGTTTCCTCATTTCTTGGTTTGCTGGCCCTCAGCCCCAGGCACTGACTGCTCTGTTAGAATTCCCCCGAGTGAGATCAGGCATTGTGTTTCCTCCGTGCCCCTTATTTCCCTTAGGGTCCTTGGAGTTGGGGAGATAGCTCCATGGCACAAGTACCTGCCTGGCAAGTGCAAGGTTGTGAGTTTGAACCCCAGTCCCGCAAAAAACAAAAACAAGAAAACCTTTGCTATTCCTTAGGGTCCTTTTGGTCCCCTCATGCCGTGTTACAAGTCTGAGCAATATTCCTTCACATGTGCACATGCATGTATGTGTATATACATGCCACACAGGTAAGACTCTCTGCACATATATGTATTCACACACATCGCAAAATTTCCTCAGCCTTTTGTCTGCTGACAGACATGCTGAGCCTGTTTTGACTGCTGTGTGAATGACAGGAGGAAACGGAAGTGCCCCGGTGGTGGCAAGAGATGCCTTGGTGCCTCTGGCCATGGGCCCACAGCATACACAGCTGGGCCTTTTGGCTGTTCTGCGTCTTACTTCTTCAGGGATTTTCCCACTGTTTTGCATAATGGATAAAGTAAGCCCCATCTTCCCAGCAGGGTACTAGGGCTCCACACCCACACCAATGCTTACCAGCATGAATTTGATCGGGAAATCATGCTGTACACATTAAACACACACATTAAAATTCATTCAGAAAGGATTTTAAAATCTAAAGGAAAAATTAGAATTACACTAAGACTTTACATTTCAGTTTAAAAGGATAAACAGTAAGTGAACTTACAGATTATAAGAAAACCTATTAAATAACTCCCAATTGAGTCATACTTAACTTTACAGATATCCCCAATGTGTAAACCCTAAAGTTGCTTTTACTTATTTTTCTTTTCTATCTAACATGGATTGTTCACATGTTTAAAAAAAAAAATCTAGCAGATTCTAAGACAAAAAGTTACGGACTCAGGGCCGGGGACATAGCTCAGGGACGCAGTGCCTGCGTGGCAAATACAAGGTCCTGAGTTTAATTTCTGGACCCAAAAAATAAAAACAAAAACTTTTCCTTAAAAGTTATAGACTCTGGGCACACTGAGACAGCGATTGTGACTGGGCTTGGTGGCATAAGCCTACTCCCAGTGCTTGGGAGGCTGAAAACAGGCCTGAGCTGCGGGTCCTGTTGGGCCTGGTGTCCGGTTTGCAGTTTGGCTGGAAGCAGCCCCGATCCCACCCACAAGACGCTTTCCTGTCCTTCTGCCCTCCCAACCTCTGTTTAACTGTTTAATCTGTTCTTCTCAAGACTGTATTTGTATATGGTATATATATCACACATTGATGTGAAATTTGACCTGAGCTGAAACCTTTAACCAAATCGTACCATAATTTTATTTTACTTTTTTAAAAGAAAAGGCACTTGAATGCTACTACTGCTTTGCACTTCTTACGTATTTAATGTGTTTGTGTGTGCATGCGCTGTCTCTGTGTCAGAACTGTGGAGGCATTCTACGTAGCATTTGTAACTTTCTATTTTTTATTTTTATTTATTTATTTTTTTATGTCTTTAGTACAGGCTCTACAGAGCCTCACTACACAGATCAAACTCATAGCGATCGGCCTGTCTTCAGACAAAGCGCTAGGCCATTTCTGCTTCCCAGTCATCAATGCAGATTTCATAGCGCTCACGTGGGACTAACTACGTGAGCTTGCATCAAGGACAGCCCTGGCTTGGCTCACGACACCCCGAGAAGCACACATGTCAGCACAGCTGGACGCCTACCCACAGCTGCAACACTGTGGCAACTCCCAGGGGGTCACCCAGCGGGTGCATGGTGGGCTACAGCAGTGTCCTAGGGGAGGTGACAGGATGCGGCCTCCCTCTGCTCGCCCCATTCCCCTGCATAGGCTTGCATCGTGATGCTGCCTCATCCAGGCTAAAGCAGCAGGGACATAAGCCTCAACGGCTGTGAACCCGAACAAACCTTTCTTATTTGTAAGCTGGTCACTTTAGCTGTTTTCTAACAGCAACAGAAAGCTGACAAAAACAGAGATAGAATTGCCCACTACAACACATCATGAAGAAATAGCACAGTGATTATTGGGCTGTTCCAGGAAAGTGATGGGCAGGGAACATTTAGCTGTACAGAGGAGGCGGCGACACTGCACGCCCTTACCTCACTGTCTCCAGAAGCTTCCACTCCCACCTATGCATGGGTGAAACCAGTCGCACTTAGAGTCCTGCACTAGGACGTACAGCGCTCATGCGTGAGCCATTCCCTTCGCCCCTCAGGCTGGGCCTACGCACTCCACAACTCACCGCTCGAGCCGAGTCCCCGAAATCTATCTTCAGCCTCCCCATGGCCCTGATGATGGCGATGATGGACTGGATGGTGTTGCTGTAGACCACAGCCTTGTACTGCTTGCACTCCTCCTCGGAGTACCCCGCCTCGTGGATGATTCTAGGAAGGCAAGAGGGAAAGTCGGGGTGCTTCGGGTCCTCTCACGGGAAGGGGACTTGAAAAATATGGAAGCTTTTAGACCTACTTACTTCATCTGCTTCACAATCGTACTTTTCCCAGATTCACCAGCACCTGAGAAATAAAACAAAATAGTACAATAAGGGATTTGTGACGTCACTATCATCACTTCAGTATATCTAACTCCCACCACACCAATGCGTGTGCGCATGCACACATGCACACACTCGTGCACACACATAGTATAAATGTACATAGTGTTATAGCTGTGCTTTGCTTTACATTAAAATGAAGACCAAAGAGGTAAACATACAGGATGAAAGAGTCTAAACTCCTAATGCGCATTATGTGCACAGGTAGAGTGTGTTGGAATCAGATTATTTTCTTTTTTAAAAAATTGCATTTAATAAGAAATAACAATGTGGCAGTTTCAAGACACATTAGTAGTACATTTCCAGTATCAGATATAATGTCCTCCTAGCAGTTATACAGATCACGGTGTGTAGAGATGATAATTTTTCTAATCATTATTGGCACAAAAAAATTTCTTCTCATTGAACTAAGAGAAAGTAGTTGTATACATAACCCAATGTTTCAGAATTGCAGTGGGTTATTGGCAAAATTGACAATGATGCAAGCTGGTGATTTAAGCCTTTTACAGCTCAGCATACTAATCCAGCTTTACATTTTATGCCTCATGGTTAAACTTTTCTGCTAGGTGGTTAAGGGCAAGTTAAAGCAAGACCTGTACAACAAAACATGGAACTTTTGTATCTTACAAGGTCAGTCAAATTCCCTCAGTGTTTAATCTGAAATCATGTACAGTGTTTTATAGAACTGTTATCAGTGTCAGCCACCAGGATAAGTTTTCTTTTTTCTTTTCTTTAGCAGTGCTGGACACCAAGTTCAGGCTCTACTGCATTCCCGGCAAGTAGTTATCATACGTGAAATGATAGATATATTATTTTTCCCTATAATGATAATTTTATAAAACACAATGACATTAAAAACTACCATTGTTGGCTTCTAAACATATAAAGAATTCTCTGATGTCACTCCATTTTACTATTACTAATAGTTAAGTTCAATAAACTGAAAAAAACTGCTTTCTGGGGTATACTTTCTGAAGGATTAAAAATTTGTATTACTAACCGATTACCTCTACTGCTCACTGAAACTGTAAGTTCATGAAGACCCACTCTGCACTACAAGACATTAAGCCACCTGGCCAAGGGTCTTCCTCTTCACCTCTGGGCCTTGTGGAGCTGATGGTGGCAGTGACCAGAGGTGCTGGAAAATGACCTATGCCTTCGTGACTGGCTACACCCACCGTGACACGCTTCAGCAGTCACTGCTACAACCCAGCCCAGCAGGCTATGAAGAAGTGACAAACGCAGAACTGTGCAGGACAGAAAGCTTCTGCAGTCACAGCCGCCCCAGCACCAACCATAACCCTGACCCCGCCCTGTAAGTCAGAAGGCCATGAGCAGACCTTGAGGATCCTTCCCTCGAGGCCTCCACAGGGTTTCCTGGGTCTCAACCCTGGAGGCCTTCTCTCGGGCCATGAAAATTCCTCAGCACAGTTCCCACTTGCAGAGCGACAGTGATGGCCCCTACCTAGCAGCACCTGCTACCTTTCTTGCAGGTTAGACTGATTACTCGCCAGGCACCTCTAATGGTTGGATGCGGAGAACCGTGGAGCATGGCCCTGGGGACAGGGGCTACAAGTCTTCCCTTCTGCCCTTCTCGGCCCAGGGGCTGCGCATGCCCTGGAAGCTTGTGGTCTCCCCTCGGAGACTGAGGTGGGTCCTGTCTCTAGGAGAACAGGCGAGCTGTCCACTTGCTCTGGCCATGCCCAGGGGCAGTGGGCAGGAGAAGGCAGCCACCTGAGTTCCCACCTAGCTGTGTGGGGTGGAACACACCTGCACCAGCCCAGCTTACGTGTCTTATGTGGACGACACCAGTGCTACGTGCATGGCGCGCTCACGTCAGGTTTCCTGGATACGAGAGCCTGATGTGTATTTTCCACAACTGGCTACATTTAGCTGGGTTCGGTGGGACATGCTGGCGACCCTGGTACTCTGGGGAGCTGAGGCAGGAGAACTGCAAATCTGAGCCTAGCCTGAACAACTTACTGACAGAGTGAAGCCCTGTCTGTCAATTTTTAAATTTCAGTACAAAATCCTACAGACGTAGCTCAGTGGAAATATCTAAAATTCACTCTTACATAGGTGTACACAAAGCTGGTCAAATTTAAATAAACAAATATTTAAGTGTATAGGAATATACACAAAAAGTTCCCAAACCTATATATGTAGGTTTGTGATATATATAATATATTATATATCATATGTATCATATATATCATATGATAAAGAACAAACTATAAAATATGAAAAACACTCATAATGAACATCATTATCCATGATCTATCATTAATCGAGAGGAAAATAACCCACCCTAAACAAGGTGCTGGGGCTGCGCAGAATTCTGGGTGACACAGCATCACTTGCATCTTGGGGACACGCCCTGGGCTCTGAGTCAGTGTCCTCACTCAGATATTGCCTGGCACTGTGCCAGGCACCAGACGGAAGAAGCTACTCTAAAGGAGCAGCTAGGAAGTCTCCAAAGCCACTCACAGTGGAAAAGCAGTGATGGCCCTTCAAAGTCTTGTAGCCCTACACATATATCCATGCACCAGAGGAAAAGAAACCATGAAAAAATGGGCTTTTATTCCCCAAGCAATTTCTAAGTTTTTGCATTATACATAAGACTGAATCAAAATTATGTAATTTATTTAGAAAAATTCAGTCACATCTCTCTCAAGAGTAAAGTTGAATAAAATCATCATTGTCGAGCTCATTTGCATCTACCCACTTGCCCCTCACTGATGCTCACAGATCTCACCTTCATCCCAGCAACTCAATCTACAGAGTCCCACAAGCGACCCCACTTCCGTCACCCTCCCAGTAGAACTCCTTCCAACCTGGACGCCGAAGCAGGAACCACACTGAGACTGAGGCAGATCTGTCTGGCTCAATTTCCCAAAGCAAAGCATCTCCGACTTCCAAGGACAGGTCACTGAGTACACAAGGTTCAGTGTGGCGGAGAGGGACCATGGCTACAGTGGGGTCCGCCCAGAAGTGAGGGCACCCCAGGAGCCCATGGCCTTTGGCTCCACTGAGCCCAAGCACAGGCCATGGAGGAGACTGGAGTGTCCTTTGGGGAGCAAGCCTGGACCCCACCTTCCAGAGCGCAATGGCAAGCAGTGGAGGTGTGGATCCCAACACCCCATGAGTGATGCTGGCTCAAATGCTCTTTGCCATAGCAAACATTTTGTAAATCTTGAACATGGCGTTCCCTCTGCTGACCAGCTAGAGAGCCTGATGTTAGGCTCCATTAAAATAATTCTTCACCTCTGCATCTTAGCAATACTAATCAATACCTGAAATCTTCACTAACCACATCCCAGATTTCTGAGCAAACTCGGAACGAGACATGAACAGCATGCACGGTTACTCTGTCACGACGACCAACAACACGGCCGCACCTCAGCCGTGTGGTGTGTCCTCTCCCCCTCGGCTGCAAGGGAGCCTACAGGCTGCAGGCAGTGGAGGCACGTGAGGGAATGGGGTGGCCCGGTCCTCCGCAGAGCACCCCGTGCCTCCCTGTGCTCAAACTCCATCTCCCAGGCCGTCACTTGGTCTCCTGCCTCGCCTGCTGCAATAAGTCTGAGAATCCATCACCAGAGAAAGGGACAAGCAGGGACCTGGACACAGGGTCTGCGGCATCCCACCGGTCCCTTCTGGTCTGTCCTCCCCGGGTTCCACCTTAGATTTCTCAAATTAAATATTGTGCAATTCATCATATCTGAAATGCAGGAGCTAGAATTCTGCTGGCCTATTTACTTTGGTTTTCTTCCTGGAGGCTAACTTGAATGTCTTCTAAATAAATAAATAAATAAATAAATAAATAAATAAATAAATAAATAAATAAATGGCAAGAAAAGCTGCTGGCGGAGCTAATGGTGACACAACTGCCAGGCAGGGAAAGCGCGGAGCCTTGAGATCTGAAAGGAGTCTTCATTCAGACCGCTCGGCAGCACCTTCAAATTCTCGCTTGAGAAAAATACAGACACTTGAAAAAAGGAAACCATTTTGGATATGGAAAACAAAGGACAGCTCTACATGAGAATCGGGAAATAAACTCCAGAAAAGAGCGCGTCGACCCGACATTACAAGACTGGCAGGGACCAGCCATGTCCGTGCCTCCAAATCACATGAAACACACCGTGCATTTACGAAACACTCAGATGTGCCACTGTCACTTTATTTTTAGTGTTTCCCTACGACAGGCTGTTTTTGACAGGTGAATTCTGATGCCGGCGGCACAGGGCAATTTTTCTCCCTGCACATCAATTCAAGGCTTAATTACTTCCGTTTCCTCTGAGAACTGTTTTTTTTTTTTTTTTTTAATGTTTTAAATCTGTATCAACTTTTTAGTGTGCAAGAGCAAGTTATCAGAGCACGGTAGGACGGGGTTCAGTGTCTTTCAGCTTCACCTCTTTCATGTAGCTCCAGCCATTCTCCTATGACAGAAATATCCAGATTATTTTCCATCTCCCCACACACCAGCCCAACTGCACCTGAGGTAAGGATGGCCTTCGACAGCGGGGCCAACAGTGAGAAAGGCACAGATCCCTTTTCTACTAAACTCTCTCCATGCCACTAGGACAGTCACGTGAAGAAGCGATCAGAACATCCACACATCTCCCCACGTGCCAACCACACTGTAGGCCCAAAGCCAGCCACTTCCGGGAAGAGCTAATGCCAACAGAGCCGCGGCCTCTGTGCACACGGGGCGGGAGGAGGAATAGGAGTCCAAAATCTGTACCAGTAGTGAAAGGGACTGATTAACACACGTAGACAGACTCTTTAAAATACCTAAACCTGCCATTAACAGACTTCCACGATTAGTTTACATATGGTTAACTGCAAGGACGACTCTAAATTGAAGGAGAATAAGAAATGCACTGCAAGGATTAGAGAAACATTGGTACCAGCGAGTCCTACAAGTACGCAAAAAATCGAAATTCAAGAACCACTGACTGTTAATCTCATTGTTCCTCTAATGCCATACCCTGTAAAACCTTTTTTTTTTTTTTTTTTTTTTTGAGAAAAGACACAGACAAATAAAGCTATCTATAGGAAATGGTATAGGGAACTACACACCATTCCTTTCTTGTTTTAATTTTAGGGAAGGGTCTACAGGGTGCTCAGGGTCTCACTTCTACATTGGACTCATAGTGATCTGCCTGTTTACAGCCTCCCAAGAGCTGGGATTACAGGCACATGCCACCATGCCCAGTCTCAGTTGCCAGCTCAGCACCCGAGGCGCAGGGCTAGCAGCCTGGCAGGCCCAGGGGCCCAACTCCAAGCTGCTCTGACCACTTGCAGGTGCTTTAACCCACTGAGCTACTTGGCCAGTCCCATACTATTTCTTTTGAAGGGAAGAGAAGGAAGAGTATTTTGATTTTAAAAAAAGAAGAAGAAGAAGAAGAAGAAGAAGAAGAAGAAGAAGAAGAAGAAGAAGAAGAAGAAGAAGAAGAAGAAGAAGAAGAAGAAGAAGAATATATGTAATAATTACCAGAAGGGCTCCAACATAGAGGAAGTTATTTCATGCAATGTTCAGGAGACCCAAATTCAGGTCAGCAACTACAGTGACACAGGACATTTGATTCTGGAAATGGAATAATCTAAAATAAGATGATGTCAGAATGTGTACAGCTAGATCACCTGTCGACAGGACGCTAGCCTGCCAGCGCTCAGCTATTATGAGCAGCGCATATCCAGTCCTTCTGCATGGCACCTCCCAGCAGTTTCTAAGTGAGCAAGGGAAGGGGCCCTGCGCTCGCAGCTCACACCCTGGAAATTATTAACGCTGACTGTCTCTCCTGATTCCTGTGGTTGTATTCAAGTGTAAGCTCTGTGTAAACACCAATAAAAGACGACTGAGACGTGAGCCCCCGCGTTCTCACCATCTCAGTTCTGCACTGGATCGAAGTCCAAGGACAATCCATCAAAGCCCAGCCCTGCTGCTCCTCTTGAGCAGCCTCCCACACTGGATGACAGCAACTTCCATCATGAGCGTCGGGGGGCTGGATGCAGAGAGGGCCCCCAACTCCCAGTCTGCTCACAGAGACCTGATGTAGAATTCCTAACAGCCAAATAATTCATGTTTTTTTCTGTTGGAAAAGAGGGGATTCCTTTTCTTTACCATTAAGATAAAATATTCCATCAAATCACTCAAGATTGGCTAGAACATGATAGTAGGTTGTCAAATATTGGCCAGGATTAGAAAAGGGTTGTGTAGGCAAAAAGACTTCTCACCATAAGTTGTTTAGAATCTGATGATCTGTCAGGGAAGAATTTACTTGGTCTTGATTTGAGAACATTTGAGTTTCTAGTTCTGCCAGCTGTTTGGAGAGTACAGAAACAGAAGAAGTAAACCTTGCAACTGTCACGTAGATTTTCTCAACATGTCCTTACTGAAGTATTAGTACAGGTACTGTGGAATATGGCCAGAGCTAAGCTACCTGTGGAAACTGTGTATCTCAGAACTAAGGACATGGGACAGACACATCCCAGGGATCTGTGCTCCTTCACAGACCTACACGCCGGGTTAGCACTTCCCCTGGAACACAGCAGGCTTCAACTGCAGGAAGCGAGCGCAGCAGCTTACCCGATGCTGCGTCACTCACAGTCCATGGCGATTCTGTGTTGCACACAGTTAATAGTAAGCCGAGGTCACGCTGCTGAGTCCGTCTGCAGCTCTCCTTCCCACAGGATCATGCCAACTCTAGCTAGCACTCGGGTCTCTGCCCCATCCGATGAAGCTATTTCCATAGGCAACCGTAGGAAGCCCCCTCGCTTCCTACCAGGCGGCAATCCTCATCACCAACTCTGGATTTTGTACGCTTTGCTTTTCTAGGACAGGGTCTTGCTATGTAGCTCAGGCTGGCCACCGATTTGCTATGAAGCCTTGACTGGATTCCAACCCACCATCCTCTTGCCTGAGCCCTCCTAGGACTGGGATTACAGGCACAGGGCACCGTGTTTGGCTTCTCATAGTAACTGTATGCCATACAGTTTATTGAGTGCTTTACTCAGGATTATACTGAGAGGATGCTGAAGCAAGTTGATCACTGAGACGCAGTGGCTACAAAATGAGAAAGACCGAAAAAGGACAAGACTAAAATCACTGATGAAAATTTACAACATAAAATATGTTAATGTTTAAGAAGAAAACTGAGCGTATAACACAAGTTAGAAAACATGTTTGATATACCTCATGCTATGCCAGCCCCAGCCCCTGGGCTCCCTGAGCTGGCCACCGAGACCAAAAAGAAAAAGAAAACATGTTTGATAATATTAAAATAAAGTATAAAAAAGTTGTGCATGTCAAGGGGATTAAAATATTAAAGTAGTGAGAAAGCTAAGTGTATATGTGACTAATTTGTATTCAGTGTTTTCTTATCATCCATACACGTTTGCAGCACCTAAAAATCTCAGTTCTCATAGGATCCAGTACACACCACCAACACATCTTAATTATTTTTCATCATATTTCCATCCTCTGTCTCCATCTCATGATTTGGACTATTTTTTTTTTTTTTTTTTTTTTTTTTTTTTTTTTTTTTTTTTTTTTTTTTTTTTTTTTTTTTTTTTTTTTTTTTTTTTTTTTTTTTGCGTTTTCATCGCATTTTTGGAATGAAAAGTTAAGAAAACATACTGAGGTATCTACACGCCAAAAGAATAAAGCTGGAAACTTTGTTTATAATGTATACCAAAAATAATGAAAATAAACCACAGATCTGCATATAACAGGTAGCATTTATAAAACTCTAGGGGAAAGCACGGATGATAGTTGGTTTAGTAAAATTTTCTTGGATATGATATAAGAAAGCACTAGCGATAAAAGAAAAAGTAAATTGTACGTCAAAATATATAACTTGGGCCAGTGAGATACCTTAGCAGACTGAAGCCCCTGCTGAGGCACCCTCAGGGACCCCGGTGCATCCCTGCCTCCACACACCGTGTCAGCCCCACCACAAGGGCGGCCCGAGCCGACCACAGAACCTGGGCGCAGCGGCACGGGCCTGTAATCCCAGCACTGGGGAGCCTGAATGCAGGAAGATCGGCAGACGTCCGAGCTGCGTAGAGAAACGCTGTAACAACCAAGTGTATTAATACATGGGCAGGGCTGGTGCAAGTTACATATAAAACTTGTCCACCAAAGAAACCAAGAAGAAAGCAAAGTGTAAGTCTTACCTATGATGATTAACACACACAATGCATTTCTACAGTGAACAACAGAGAGACAAGCAATCCAGTTTAAAAGATGGGCAAAGGACTTAATAGGACACTCATCCGAAGGTGTCTAAGCGGACAGTAAGCACAGGGGAGAGAGAGGCGTCACACCATTACCCTTCAGGAAAAGGACATCAAAGGACCAGGAGAGCCTACCCCACACCTGCTGGGATGATGCTGTCAGAAAAATCATGTTGGCAGGCAAGAAGGCGAAGAGAATGGAAACCTTGCACACTGTGGGTGGGATGTGAAATGGTACAGATGCTACGGAAAACAGTACAGCAGGCTAGAGTTAAAAACATGTAAATTTTTTTCTAAAAAAATTTTGTAAAAATAGATTTACTATGTGATCCAGCAAGTCTACTCCTGGATATAAACCCAAAAGAATTAAAAGCAGGGTCTAAAAGAACACATTTACTATAGGTTTCTTCATAATAGCCAAAATATTCAGTACTAAATGAGTAAATAGCCAAAATAGTCACTAATACATGAGTGAAACAATAAATTCTATATTATGTGTAATATATACATATGTACATTACATATGTTTCATGTGGTTCTTCACTGATGAGATAGTGTACTGTTCAGCTTTAAAAACACAACTATGACATATGTAACGCTATGAATAAAGCTGGAAATCACTGTTTTAAGGACAGACATCTTTGTTCTGTGAATTACAGAGCAGAGTCCGTTCTACAAAAACACAGGGCAGAATGGTGGTTGTCAAGGAGCCGGGAGAAAGGGCCGTGGGGAGTCGCTGTGTACCGGGTGCAGCACTGGGGTGCAGGACTGTGCACCTGACCACCCGTCTGGCGTGGGCTGACATATTGGTGGACCGACCACCTTGTGGATGTCCCGGGCTGGCTCACGAAGGCATGGTCTTGGGTTCTACGCAGGGCCCTTGCCTCCTCTTCTCTGATACCTGTCCCCTGTTTGGCTTCCCAACTCCCGCACACCGAGCACATTTGCTGCGCACCCCTCCCCGACCCTCCACCACACTGTTCCTGCCGGGAAGCCCGCTGATCATGGACCGAGTCCCTTGAGCCAAATCACACCTCTCTTCTTTTAAATATCGGGCATTGACTGCTGAGTTCTAGGTCGGGAAAGGAGCTGAGCACCACGCCAAAGTTTCAGAGTCAGATGATACGGGCAGCTGGACACTGACGGGACTGTAGCGAGCTCCCCTGAGTCCTACGCTTAAAGATCATTAAAACGGCAAGTCCTCTGTCATGCTCTTTTTCAGCACATAGGAAGCATGAACATGAGTGTTCCGATGTGGTCTCTGCAAGCATAAGGTCGTATTTCTAACAAATTTCATAATAATCTTTAAACAGTGATCTGGTAAGTCAGTTTTTCTCTAGAAGTCAAAATGCAATGCTGCGGGCTTGTGTAGCTCCTAGCAGAGGCACGGGCTCATGGACATGCTCCGGGGTGGGCAGCTCTGAGAGAGCCAGGCTGCTGGCCAAAGCTCGAATGGACCTGCGCAGGGCTGGGAAACAGGACATCAGTCACTGGCGCAGCTGGCTGTGCACCTGCAACACACAGCACAGTGCCACTGAGGAGGACCTGCTCTGTGTCCGTGCAGCTTTCTCCTAATCCCCTTAATGCTGTGTTGGTAGAAAGAAAACAACCATGCGATCTAATTCTGTTTTCTCCATGCACACAACGACTTCTGGCATGGTTTTAATACACACCGAGTTTCTCCAGGAATGCAACTACTGTATAAATAGAAAGGCTCAGCCTCGTCTCAGCTAATCTTATTCTTAGCGGCCCAAGTATTGCAGTCTGCATGGAGAGCAAACTACAAATGGTCCTCTGTAGAGAAGTGAGCGTCTCACTTTCTTAGTGAAGAGCTGAAGAGCCTTATGTGGCCATAGGGTGTCAGCTACTAAAACACATAACCTACCTTTTCGTCGTTTTTCTAACACTTGGTAGTCCAGGCATAACATATTGCTTCGTTTTTATTATATAATAAAGATAGGTTGTTATCTACACATTGTGCTTCAAAATATTAGACAGGACAGAATTATCTGTTTCAAAACAGCCCAGGAAGCATTAAAACCATTTGTTACCAAAGCTCTGGGTCCGACATGTGGGGGCTGCCAACCTCCCAAATGCAGAGCTCTCCCGGTCTCTCCAGCAGACGTCTGCCTCAGACCTTGTGTTTTCAGCACGACTCGTGTAAGCACGGCGAGGTGAAGCGACCCCCACATGCCGCCAGCTACGCCTGGGACACTGTCCCTTCTGTCTCTCTCCCCCGCGCTCATGCAGTCCTCCACAGCTGGATGGTCGCCAGCCACGGTCACCGTCCCATGAGTGGGGAGGTGGCACCCGGCTCCACTGCCAGTTTCTTTTTTTTTTTTTTTTTTTTTTGGTCTTTTTTGAGACAGGGTCTCACTATGCAGCTGAGGCTGATCCTGAGCTCACTTTTGTAGCCCAGGCTGGTCTCGAACTCGCACCAATCCTCCTGCCTCAGCCTCCCGAGTGCTGGGATTACAGGCGTGCGTCACCACGCCCGGCAAGCATCTACTGCCAGTTTCTTTCCAGTTCAACCGAGCCCATGAGTTCCCAGAGACTTCCAGTTACAGAACACACCCAGAAGGCGGCCTCGGTTACCTCACTGTTATTACCCAGAAGCCTGCTCCCCACCTCCCCAGCTCTCAGGGCAGCAGGGCACCCTAAGTAGTGTACTCCATTGCAAACCAATAAATCCCTCCTGTCAGAGATTCTCCATGGACCTTGTCAACAGATAAGTTTGGAGACTGAAAGGATGAGGGCGGGCCCTGGCAGCCGCTGTGGGGACCCCCAGGAAGGGATCACCTTCTCTACATCATCAGCACGTGTAGTTTGTGAGGCACCAGGAGTCGGAGAAGGTGCCTTAGCACCTTCACCTCCACCTATGTCCAATGCACATGATGTTTGAAGGAACAAACAAACAAACAAAATCAGTCCAAACAAATTAGGACCAAAAGTCGATATCACCAATCCCAAAGGCAAGCTGGAATATCAGACGAGTACCAGCATGTGAACATTCACAACAGAACTGAAAGGCACCCGCCCTTTAGCGGCCAAGTGAAGCGACTGCCACACGCCTCCGACTATGCCTGACACGCTGTTCCTTCTGTCTGTCCCCCCCTCCCTCCATGCCCATGCAGTCCTCCACAGCTGGATGCTCAGAAACGCTTACTTTTGGGCCCATGGAAACTTTATGCCCACTGCTACCCACAGGGCTGCATAACAGGACATGGCACTAACATTCTACAAATGAAAACACAGAATACATACCTCCTCCTCTCTCCTTTCTCCTTCCTCTACATTTCCGTGGCCCCTTTCCCCCCATGATTATGGTAAGAGATCATTAATCCTTATTTTCTGAAAGGTCCCTCTTTTCTCCTAAGTGCGTACTTCCATCAACATTTAAGCATGACCACTCCCTCGGAAGGAAAAAAAAGGGTACTTTGCTTTTACCCTCACTGCTTAGCATACTGCCTAGTGACTAACAAACCAACTGTGCGCCTGCTGCTGCCTTAGCCCGGTCACTTGTCCGTGGCCAAAGGTCACAAGCACCACAGTAAGGCTGTGTTCATTCACTTGCAGGCCTTTTTGAGGGGGTAGGGGGAGGAGGCAGTACCAGGAATCGAACTCGAGACCTTACGTTTTCCAGGCCAGTGCTTCTGCTACTGAGCTATCTTCCTGGCTCAGTGTGCATTTCTGTCAATCCCAACAAGTGCTGGGCCCTAGGTGCCGCACAAGTAATGATGGCAGGACTGAGGCTTAACACATACCAGAACAATTAATGTATCATATCAGTCTTGATAAATTCCAATTCCAATGGTACAGCAGCTGTTATGGACATATTAACATGCGCACTGTGTGCCAGTGGTTTCTTTCATCTCTGTCAGTCTGAAGTTCCCAGGCATGGGCTCGCTAGGAGCTTTTACTGTTGAGGGGGGGCGGTCAGATGGTATGACACACTTAGTAGTGACCCAATACTTACAAAGTCCTGCAGGGAAAAACACCTCTGTTAGAGAACAAGTTAGTCAAAAAAACAACTAGTAACAACACCGCTGAAGGGGAAAAATGAAAATAATTGCAAGGCGTACTCAATTTCAACACAGAAGAAAGAAGGGCCATGGCAAAACCCAGAGGGCAGGCTGACAAGACTGTGCTGAAAATAATACATCAAGAGGGCCTGTCAGGTAGCTCAGCGGACTGAAGCACCTGCTTAGGCAAACACGGAGACTGGGGTTGGATTCCCAGCCTGCCCTGCCGGCTCCGTCCTCAGGATGTGCTAAGACAGCAATTGAAACTGGGCACGGAGGCTCGCTCCTGTAGTCCTAGTGCTTGGGAGGCTGGAAACAGGCAGACCACTAGGAGTCTGATCTCTGTAGTGAGACCCTGTAGACCCCGTACTAAATAATTAATAATAATAATAATAAGCACCAACCATGGTGGGCTTCCTGCTTGCCTGAGATGCTAGGTGAAGCACTCACGTCTGCTGTTAGCCCATGGAGGCACATTCTGTCGAGGTCCCAGGGACTTCACTACCCCCTTGTGCCTTCTTCCCTCAGCAGATGCTGGGTGCATGGGGAACAGTGTATTACATGGTGGTAAACCGGGGACCGTAGCACCTCTCAAACAGCTCTAGATGTGCTGCGATGTTTGTGAAAAGTAAGCCTCTGGGCAGAAAGGACCTGTGAAGGTCACTAGTACGCGCCATCTCCACGCTGCTCTCCAGAGCACTACAGGACGCCGGTGTTCCTGAGCAAGGAGCTGTGCTTATTTTTAGCGACTATGGAGAGGAGAGAAATTATAACTTCCTCCAGAAGTCAGTCTAGAGAAGAACAATATTTAGAGCCAGAAAATGCCATTTCTACCCAGTGTAAATCTCTGGGCCCTGCAGCTTGGAGCCGCTTCCTTTCACGTGGTCTCTGGGATGTGCAGGGCAGCTGCACACTGCCACAGTGCCCACATACTCCATCTCCTGGGGACAGCAGCGGCACCTTCCGCTTGGTCTCAGTGCTGATTCTGGAAACCTCTGTCTAGCCTTCCTCTGGTCCTCTGCTTCGCTGTTTAAAGGCCCATGAGGAGGCAGTGGGAGCCAGGGGCTTGGAAACCCCGGTCAGCAGTTACTGCGCCATCCCCCGTGCTTCTCACCAAGAGAAGTCTGAGAGGAGAAGCAGACACCAACAAACACTGTGGTCAAAGGGTGGCAGATAGTCAACTCCGCACACATCTGAAGGCAACATATCAAGGTGCCCAGGAAGCATTTAGGAAACAGCACTGGAAGTAGCCGTGTTTCATTCTTTGAAAAGGTCCAGTTCAGAGGCGGTTATTACACAGGAAAAGCCAAGAGTGTACCCCAGAGCTAGAGAAGCCTAATTTCTGCCAGGATTTCCTAAAAGGTCCCATGACGTTCTTGTGTCCAGCCCAAGAACGCAACGCTAGACTCTGGCTCATTCTGGGGTGTCCATCGCTAGCCCACTGAACTCTGCTGAACGAATGGGTACCGGTGTAAGCAATGCGACACACACTCAGAGCATGAGCCAAGAAACAAGATGGAAGAAAAGCCGCCACCGCGAACTAGCTCCAAAACCAGCTTCACGGGGCTGACATGAGTGATCTTCACACATGTGAAAGCTAACATATTCTACCGTACTCGTTACCATGGAAATGAGGCAACTACCTGTTATGGTTTATGTCTAGTTGTCCCCCCAAAGCCTCATGAGTCATGGGGCAGGGACTTCTAGAGCTTGAGACTTGATCCATGATCCACTGGGATGATGTGTTTCAGTACTGATCAGATTATCAGTCTGAGTACTGCTGGGCTCGAGTGTGTGGCTTGAGGCACATAGGTGTGGCTTGAGGCAGATAGGCTAAGGCAGAGAGCCTGATGTAATTTAACAAGAGACAGACAGACTAGCACTGTTGCTCTGCTGCCCTGTTTGGTTGGCTGCCTCTGTCACCATATTGTTGCTGTTCCGCTGCCATGAACTGCTGCTCTCTGTTATGTTCCTCTCACCCTTGGACCAGCTGAATATGGACTGAAACCTCTAGTAACTGTGAGCTAATAAACCTTTCCTTCCTTGACTTTGAGTGTTGGGTGTTTGTCCCAGCAATGAATACAAAGAGACTAGAGAGTACCTACTTCCGAGAGTGTCAGATTCACCGAGTAGCAAGGGTCTGATAAATAGCAGAGGGACAGAGCACTGTAGGGACAGAGCACAGGGATACTAACACCGGTGGCCGAGCAAGGCGTTAGCACTCGTTACTATTAGGGACACATCTAGGCTTTGACAAGAGGCACGGCCTGCACGCAGGGCTGGGGGACATGGACAGCCACACGTGGCCATGGTCACGTGGCACGGGTGATCACAGAACCTAATTACATAGCTTCACCACAACCCTGAAGGTGCTGGGGGATGAGGCACTCGCTCCTCCTGAACCCGAGCCCTGTGGGAAGAGGCTGTAAGAGAATAGATGTTTATTCTGCCAGAGGGAAGTGACCACAAGTCCGTGGCAGAGCAAAGAATCCTGAAAGCAGGGTCAGAATCCCTGGAGCGGACTCAGTGCGGAAGTCGCACATGCGGTGGCAAGGAGCAGCAGGCCACAGAGCCTAACACAACCTCACAGCCTTGTACATTTTTTATTTTTTAAATCCAACGTTTATATAACACATCTGGTGGGGAGACAAAGGACAGCACACACATCACACAGTGCTCAGCGGGACCTGACAGGGCTGCCCACATGACGCACCCATGCTTCCTGTCTGGGCCCGTCAGGTCTATATGATCTCAGCTTGCACAGTACCTCAAGACCTGGCTCCATACATGACCATACCAAGCACCCCTTGGCCTTGTCGGGGCTGTGTCCCCAACACCGTAACACAAGGAGCTCCTCAAAAGTGCTCACAACCCAGGGCCTTGTTCCAACTTCAAGGAACAGACTGCCCCACTGGTCCTCAGGGAGCAGCACCAAGAGTAAAACTTTCTCACTGAACCTGTGAAACTGAAGAGGATGCAGCCGAGATTTCTGGTTCTTCAATAAAATCCAATGGCAAGAATGAAGGGCAGTGCTCTCTCTGCTGCTATGTCAACCTTCACAGATGGCTGTGGCCCTTGGTAGGCAATGCAGTGGCTACACAGCTCCTCCCGATGAAATGGGTCCAGGACAGTCTCTTCACCAAGCTGCTTAGGACTTCATCAAGCACCTTAGATGAAGGACTAGGAAAACTACCTGGAGCCACACAGATTTAGACAACTTGCATTGCTATAACAGAACACCGCAGATTGGGTGCTTTAAGAAACAAACAACAGATTTCTCGCCGTTCTAGAAGCTTTGAGATCAAGCCAGCAAGGCCAGGCCCTTGGCAAGGGTCCACTTCCAGGTCTCCACCATGGCCGGATTCTCTCACAAGAGGGAAACTCTTGTCCTTTCATCATCTTACATGCTTCCAATGCCAACACGAGAGCTTTGTCCAAGCACGGTGACCTCAGGGGTGCCCCCACCAACAAGCAGCCTCATACCGAGGGCCAGAGCCTTGTAGGGACATAGCTACTCATTTCACAGTGCACTAATTGATTGGATGGTCACAGACTCCTAGTTGACTGTCCGACCTGTGGTGAGTACTATCGAAACATCTAAACAAGTGCCTGTTAATGAACAGAACCACGGACTACCTTTCCAGCAACTTGTTTTCTCGCCAGACCAGTTAGTTTCCAATCTAGTTGTTGTAGGCCTAATTTCAGATTTTCAATGAGAGCCTGAGCTAAGGACTCCAGAATTCTCTTGGGATTCAATTTCTTGTCAGTCTATGACTCGGGGTATTCCGAACTGTGCAGGGTCCACTTTAGAAGCAAACACACCCAGAAATAACACCAGCACTGCAAATTAACATATATTTAAATTTAATTTAAGAAAAACCCAGTTCGTTTATATTGCAAAGTTATACCACACTTCCAGTACTACATGGCATCTAAAAAAGTCTCTGCTGTTCTTACAAACATAATTAAGGAGTGGAAAATTCCATTAGCGTGCCAGGGGTAAACAGCTGGGATTCATAAAATTTCATTCTTCAAGTCAACATCTTCTAACGGATTCATCTTTAATCACCAAAGCACGCTCAGCTTCTGAAACACTTCTCAGAACACACTCGGATGCTGATCTGATTTCCTCTGCAGCACAAACTCATCTCCACGTAAGCGTGGAGGTTCTTCCTAATGGCGGCCATGACTTCTCAACGGTGCATGGGCCTGCCCAGCAGGACCACACCCAGCAGAAGTGTGCAAACTGGAAGAGAAGCCAGGCCATGCTGTTTACCAATGGCGGCGCCCTTTGTGGCAATCTGGGAACTGCATTGTTGGCGCATTACCATGAATAGTGCCACCGGGTGTTCCTGCGCATTCCTGCACGGCATCACAAAATATTTATTATGCTTTTAAAGATTCATGATTCACATTAGCAGATTCGTAAGAGTACTGCATTCTTTCGAAGTTCCGAAGTAAAATTTCTCTAACATTTCTTATTAAATGTAGTGAACTGGGAGGCCACATGACTCGATTTGTGGCAATTTTATTTTTCTGAAGACTCTTCACAAGATATCACACAGTATGCCATCTATATGTCAATAATCATCTGAATATTTTTCTAAAAATCAGCATTATTACAAGGTGGAACAAATACAAAATGTATCTCCTGCTTTCATTAGAAGATATCCCAACTGTCTTGCCAAAATATTCTCCTTAACAAAAGAGATTTTCACCTTGCTTTGAAGATTATAATGTATCATAGCAATTTGAGTTACAACTTGTGACTTCTTCACTTTTTCTTTTACTTTTGTCATTAAAAAAAAAGTCACTACCGATGTTACTTTGGCAACTCTCTTCAAAAGAAAGCTTTGGTTCGCACAGAGGTCTCGTGAGTTTTGAAATGCCGTGAGAACTTCGGGATGCTGCCACGCCAAGTGACCTACGCTTCTGCGCAGTTTTCAGACTCTGCCATAAACTGAGCTTCTCCTCAGCTCTTCTTCCCTGACGGAAATGCCAGGCCGCAACCCAGTTCTATGCAAGCCACCCGCCCAAAATAAAACGTAAGCCCAGTAGAGCCGGTCTCAGGAGAAAAGAGATTTCTTTTTCCATACCAAGGCATTCTTAGAAGCTCAGGCAGGTCGCTCACCCTGCACCCCTAGTGACTGAAGAGCAGAGCTTAGCTGCCTGCTCCACAGGACACCATTCTCTGATGGGCACCCTGCTAAATGTTAGGTGCGGCCCTCTGCAAACTGCTCTGCTCCCCTCTCTGTTCTTTTTTCCCCCCAGTTAAAGTATTTATATTTATTGCATTTAATAAGAAATAATAATCTGACAGTTTCAAAACACGTTAGTAGTTCATTTCCGGTATTTGATACAATGCATATTGTTGTCCTAGTAATTCTACAGAGCACAGGGTATAGACGTGATAAGTTTTCTAATCATTAATGGGACAAAAAAAATTTCTTCTTCTTGAACTAAGAGAAAGTAGTTGTATACATAATCCAATGTTCCATAATCACAGTGGGTTTTTGGCAAAATTGGCAATGTTGGAGCTGTTGATTTAAGCCTTTTACAGCTCAGCATACTAATCTAGGTTTACATTTTATGCCTCCTTATTAGTAAGAGAATAGGAAAAATACAGAAGCATTGACCAGCTACAATTTTGCATATGCTTAGATTTCTAAATTCCTGTGTGAAAATGTGTAACTGCTTTTATCACATTCTATAGAGATTTATTAGACTATCAAGGATTGATGGATAATACCAACTCCAAGTTAAGTCTATGATGTTTGATACTCAAACAGTGATGTTATGCTCAAATGCCTATGTTACAGAGTAATAGTATCACTAAGCTTTTCTTCTGGAGGGTTAAGAATATAAGTTTACTGATCAAAAATTAAGAGAAAAAGAAGGGCTACAAGGATAGCCAATATTTTAGCCCTAGCCCTCCAAAGTCAGTGAGAACTCAGGACATAAGAGAACCTGTGCTATCATATCCTATAACTCAGTGGTTTCCCAAATTTTCTGTTCAAGAAGATTATGGGATCAAGCAGAAAGGGACTGACAATGTATAGTGTGCCTGAGAGTCACCTGGAGAGAAAACATTCGCTTGGGCTTTCACAGAGAGCAAATTGGTCCCCTCTCTGTTTTCAAGGAGAAACTCTGCCTACTCACCTTACACAAGGGCCTTCCTCCCTTTCCCTCCATATGGAAAAGTTCCCTCCAGGGTGCTGGAGTAACCACAAGGTCAACAGACCCCTCCCCCCCCAGGAAGGCTGGCATGGACGGATGTAGGCACAGGTGTCTCCAGCAGGTGACCTGCAATGCATGGTCACTGAGAGCTCAGATCAGCTCAGAAGAGACAATGTCAGGAGTGCGCCCTGGACTTCAACTACCTCTCTGACCCCACTCATCTCACCAGTCCAAGAGAAGACACCAAGATTCAACCAGAATCTGTCAAGCTTGAGCACCAGGCTCTTACCACAGAAATAATGAAGAAAATCTACCTGGAGGTAACTACAGCTGGAGTTAGCCACTATCCAAAGAGAAAACGAAGATTAGCTTTCAGCTGCTACCACTTGCCTGAGAGGGGCAGCAGTAGACTGGGGCATCCTGCCTAAACTGGGCCTGAGTTCCTGAACAGATCCCAAGGGAGCCAGGACATGAACCCACAGGACCTGGATCAAAGCGCAGGACCAGCCTGGGGCTAAGGCCCTAGGCACCCTGTCTGGACTTCAGTACAAACAGAGCTCAAGAAGCACAATAAACAACTGTGCAGGCCCACACAGAGCCGCACAAAAGCCTCTGCGGAACTGTGAGGCCATAGGGACCAGAAGTGGGGTGGCACACTTGGTTTTAGTTCTTATGTGGCCTAGCACAGAACTCTCAGTTTCCACGGAGAACATCACAAGGGACCCTGTGAGGCCACAAGATACAGCCAGCAGAGCCGTCCCCGGGGGTGGCATCCTGGCTCCTCATGCTAGGCAGTGGGCAGCAGCGGAAGCAGCTGGCCACCTCCAACTCCCAGGCTTTAGTGGACATCACCCCAGCAACACGGAAGAGTGCAAACAAAGGCAAGCATGCTCGGACCAGGGCTGCGAGCTCCTCCTGGAAAGATTCCACAGTGGCTGACAGGGCAGGGACGAGGCGGGTCTCTTGCGCTCGGCTGAGCATCTCTCCAAAGGCAGACTTAGGAAGCCACCGGTATTGTGCCACATGCACTGTGACTTTCACTTTAAGGGTCACCCTTCGAGAAAGAAGAAATTAATAGGCATCTAGAAACTCTTAGATATTAGCATGCTGCCGATTAGGCATACAAACGCTCATCGGAGGAGTTCGGCTATGAGTGGTGAGTCCAGTCATTTTTGGATCTCAGCAAACCAGTTGTGAAGTGTGTGTGGTGAGGAATGAGGCCCAGAGTCACATCACAATGCTAAAGGGAGAGTAAGAAGCTCCAGGGCTGACACCGTCTGTCCTCAGGCTCACTGTGAACCCGTATGGTCAGAGTCCACACAGAGACCCACCAAATGGGCACTGGGTCACTGATAAAGGAGCGACGGAAGTGCGACGGGGAAAGATAGTCTGTCAGCTCCTGGCACAGGACCCAGTGGACGGCCATGTGGGAAAGAATCTCCACAGAGACCCCACATCCTTCACAAAACTTAGCAGGTCCCAGACTCACAGGTAAAGTGCAAAGGTCTGGCGCACAGGGGAGAGGCACACAGGGTTGAGGCGCACAGGGGAGAGGCGCACGCAACGCCGATGCCAACAGCAGCTTCCTAATAGTCGGCTCAGTGGCACGCTGAGGTTTTTCCTTCGACAGCCAACTGCACAGCTCTGCTATCATTCTTCTGAGAATACCACTGCTACTTAGAATTTCAACACCTCAATTATAATCACTGATCTTTAATAATAAAGACACCAGCCTACTCGCCGACTTTGACACCTTAATAACTGTGAGTGCAGTCTGGAAAGCTAGACTGCATTAAGTACGTTTGAAGAGGGTACAGAGGAAGTTGGCATGAGGTGAAACCACGTGACTTAGGCATAAATAAAAACAAACTTGAAATCATGAAAACGTTCGGCACTCCTAGACCTGGCACGCAATAGCAAAAATATTTTTATGCAATGTAACTGTATGGTCTGATGAAAATACAGAATTAGAAATTGATAACATTATTAGAAAAAATGTGTTTACTTGCTTCTGTATAACTAATCATCATGATTAAAATATCAAAGTACCATAATAATGTATGTGTTTAATATCAGCTCAGAATGTTTTGCCTTAATCTATCTAAGGAGACTATAAAAAAAATTAGATGTTTCCTTACAACAAGAAAAGTTCAGTAATTCAAAAGTTGAATAAGCCCACATATTGAGTCAATAAGTTTTAAAATCTCTGCAATTTAGTTAGAAATACAACATTTATTACATATTCACTCAGAAATTAATTCAGCGACAGGAGTGGTGACACACACAGGTAATCCCAGCAGTTGGGAAGCTGAGGCAGGAAGATTGCCACCAGCTGAAGACCAACCTGGAACACACAGCGAATGCAAAGCCAGGCTGAACGACATGACACCCCGACTCTCAAAAAGGAAGGAAAAAAAAAAAAAAAAAAGAGTTCAAAAGAAGACCAAACTAGAACAATCATCAATATTTTCACTTAGTTTTTCTATAATATATGACCAGTATCTATCCTGCAGCAAATCCATCTCATTAAAGATGAAACTATATTTTAAAGAAAAATAACCTGTTTTAAAAATACCATAACTGATACCTAGTATTGTAAATGCAACTCTTTCCGTCACGCCCCTCACAGAATTCTGGAATGGAGCCCAGAAAGCTACTGCTGATTTCAAAGCACCAGTTACAATGATCAAAACCTTTCTAAATTCTCGTACCTTGGGAAAAGTACCATTTTCAGCTCAAATCGTACACTTTTCTCATTTCCAAAATCTTACGTTACTCATCACTTTTTTTGTGGTGGGGGGGTGCACCTGGGTGTAGTTTATTAGAACAAAAATTCTGTCAGGCTTTGAAGTCTGGAAAGTAGACTGAGTTCTCTGTTCCTTGCAGTCCAGACCCCTGGGGCTTCCAGGCACTCATCCTTTGTCTTTTGCATTCTAATTTGCTAAACCCTGTCCTTCGCTCATTTCAGTTGTGGCCTCCAGCTTGCTTACTTGATTTACTCAGTTTGCTCAGTTTAACTCAGACCTTTTTGTCCCAATTCAGCTACCTTCGCCTTCTGTCTCCTGGTCTCACCATCCAAGGCGTGACCTTCCATCTTGATGAGATGTACTTGAATGACACAGGTGTGTGGAGCAGGGGCCGGTGGCGATCCAAGTTCTTCTGCCAGGTCTCCATCCCTGGTTTTAGCGTCCCTGGGAATGCCTTCTGGCACTGCAGGGGCAGGTGCTGCTTCACCCAAGTATGAACTGTCTTCCTCGGCCAGAAGCTCATCACCCAGGGCATGCAGCTCTGCCTCGCAGTCATCTCCATCTAGTCCTGGGGTGCCGTAACCGGGACGCGGTGCCTCTTGGGTTCCATTTGCCCCTTCCACCATGTCCTCCCACTGGTCTTGTCAATCCTGCACCGGATCGATTTCCACCTCCTTGCAGGCTTTCTTCACTTCCTTTACTCCGTGCTTCACAGCACCCGCCGCGGTCTCGGTGCCCTTCAGTGACCAAGGGATGGCGCAGCTGGCCTGTTGCATGTGCAAGCACTGCTGGGCAAGGTCGTCTCACTGCTGTGTCACAACCGCTCTTGTTGTAGCGCTTCACGGCTTTCTGCTTGACCGTACTTTTTGCAGGACCCTCGCTCATCTTCTTCCTTTGATTCTTGTACTTCGCTACCTCAGGGTCCAGCTAGGAAATTTTCTTATCACTAGATTCCGCCCTGCTGTCCACTGCACCAATGCAGGCAGTCAGGCTGGGTGGCGGAGCTTTGTTTGGGTTTTGGTTTCCCAAAGAATGGGTTCATCTTGGCCAGCCGTGAAGAAACCAAACACTAGCTGCACTTTTCTTTTAATGTGGATAATGAACAGCTCTAGGGCCAGCCAGACAGCTCAGCCAACTAAAACTGGGATTCAATGTCCCAGCTTGCTAGGCCAGCCCTGCCCCCAGGGCACCCTGAGACAGGATTGTGACTAGGCGTGTGCCTGTAATCCCCGCACTTGGGAGGCTGAAAGAAGGAAGATCACTACAAGTCCAATCTATGTAGTGAGACCCTGTAGACCCCGTACTAAGTACATCAAAAAAGAGAAAAACTCTAAAAGTGATGAGAAGGATATTATCTGTCAACCATGAAGCTAGATGAAGCCAACTTAAATTAGGATATTAAACCATAATGGCAGTTTGTTTATATAAGAAACGTCCAAATAAAAACTGGAAAAATCAGTCACCTCTGTGGAAATGAATATGTGCCCCTGCTCAGAATCGTGCCGGGACTCTCACCACCACTCTTAGCAGGGGAAACCTGCATAACCTTAGAGAAGTGTGTGGTCAGGGTAGGAAGTTCCAGTTTTACAAACTACAGCAGGTACAAGATTCCCAAAGATGCATTACAATAGACCCCGCAACAAAATCTACACAGCCCAAACCTCAATTAAATGCAACCATAAAAAGAGCAACTAACAATAGACGTGTCCTTGCTTTTATTTCTAAAGACAAATTCAGTAAATAAGGGTGATTTCTGCTGAAGTTTCCATAAATTGGCTACCTGGATAGTTTTAGGAAAAATATGTTTATAAGAAATGAAAGAATTCACAGAAAGTAAGGTGGAGATTAAGAAATCCAGGACATGTCTCACACGAAACAGAAAGTCTTAGGCTCTGTTCAGTTGAATTTGATTCCGCTTCTGGATCATGGTACAAAAGATATACCTCTTCGTCATGGATTTTGGAGCAAACTCTCCAGTATTATGGTTCAAAATGGCCAAACAACTAATAAATGTGACTCCTCAAAACACCCCAACAGAACCCCTCCTTGGTATTTTGAAACTGCTCCAGCATTTGAGGGGAACAGCATGCCATTCTGGCCACTTCT